>JAIEZT010000121.1:332786-441424 GCA_019594935.1 Periophthalmus modestus | reverse complement strand
TGCCTGTGCGTCTGTCCTCTCTGTCTGTGTGTAGTGGACAGGGACACTTTACTTGGTGTTTGGGTGGACATACTAACTTATTGTTATGATCATGCCTTGTGGTGGTTTGTTTGGGACATGTTGTCGGGTTCGGTTGTTGCGGGTCGGAAGCATTGTGCGGCCGGTTGTGCGCTTGTATGCTTCAGTTTGTAGTGGAACTTGTTCTTGTCCTCCCTTGTTGCTTTTCTGCTCAGATACAGTCCCATTCTGACATCTAGTTTGAACTGCACAGATGAGTTGACGCTTTTGACAAATTTACCTCATTATAAATAATCTTCAGGTCAAAGTTCACACATTCATGTAGAGTTTACATACTGGTTTCCTCTGATCTTGAAGGGGGGACTTGAAATCGTAGGTGGGTTCTCAGTATAGTGACATAAGACTGTGGGAGATGAACATCAATTAACACAAGAGTTCATCCTTCCCCATCCTCCCCCATTAACCATCTGTGTAAAAATAAATTAATATATAAAAATTACAGTTTAAATTAGAGTAATACCACGAGCACCAAAGCACAGATCACAAAAGTCCACAGACCATCACAAGGCAACACTCGAGTGAATGAAAAACTGAAAAGTGAGTGAATGACAGCAGATCTACAGGAAACTACAACTACAGGTGGATTTACTCAGGAAACATTTGGCTCAATGGAAATGAGTCAGAAAAGGTTAAGAGACTTTTAAAAATCTATTCTAAATGTGAAGGGAAATCTGTGATTAACAGGAATTTAGATAAAAACAAAATGGCTGCTTATATCGCAATTTGATGTTTCTTAAAGGTCCTATATTACACCAAACTGTGAGCTTTTAATTGTATTAAAATAATATAAAAATAATATTAATCTAATAAAAAATATTGTTACCTCTCCTCAAAAACAAACCTGGAGTTGTTTTTGTTTCATTCTCACATGTTGAGTAACACTTTTTATTTTTTTGTTTGGCCCTTTGGGACAACGGATGGAAACTGGCCTTTGGCTATAATTGGGTGAGTTTACATTCATGTTGTCATGTTTGTTCATTAATATGAATTGTCCCAATCAAATAAATAATACATCTCCAAAGCTCAAAATGCTATCTGTTCCACCTTGTGAAGACAAGTGGCAGTTTTAAGTTAACAGCTGGTTTTAGCTTCACTTGAACAGATTTATTCTCAAGACTCTAGAATAACCTTCAATTGTTGCTTTATTTTTGTTTTACTTTTGTACAGTTGCGATGGTCAATAGAAATCTCTGATATCTGATGGTGCATCAAGGAGAGAAGCAGTTTCATTGAGGTTTAAAACATAGTTGTTACTTCAAAGTTGAGCAATTCCAGGGCTGAAATTATCCAGAGGATTAAAACACAGAGGTGCACTTCCGTATAACCACTTAATGACATCACAATGGGGAACAGAGTGTTTTCTGTTTGAGAGAAGAACACCGAAAACAAACAAAATATGCAGAGTTTGTGAGTTAAACATGTGAATGAAACAAAACACAACTCCAGGTCTGTTTGTGAGGAGGAAACAACATTAGAACAAAGATCAGACAATAAGGCATCATGGGTCTTTGAAAGAATCATTTGAAACCTCAAAGGTCGTCGAAAAATACAGTAACAGTGATTCACTGGGTTGGCCATTTTAAGTAAAAAAGTGAGTAGCAGCCATTTGTGATTTTTATCTGCAGTGCTGATTGTTCCACAACCAACATTTTAATGCACAAGTTTGGATTATTCGTCACCTACCTACGGTGGGTCAGTCTGTGGCATAAAAACATACAAAATGAGAAGCAAATGAATAAATATTGTTTAGGCCAAAATGATGCGTGTCAAGATGTGTCAATAATTACTACATCGACTTATCATTCAGTACATGACCGATGGGGTCCATATTTATCGTGGTACTTTTTCTTTGTACTAGTGAAAAAATGTCTTTATTTTTCTGTTCTGTGGTTTGGTTTGAGCTGTAGAGGGTTGAATTATAACAATGACGAGTTACATTCTGTTATTTATTATTGCAGTTCATATTTGTAAAACAATATTGTACATTTAGAATACTTTTGGGGGATAATTCTGACACTTTCCTGTCACTCTACAATGCCCCATCGTTGCTCTACAACAGCAAATAATCGATATCCTGGATGACGGATATTAAGCTTTTACAAACCATTAATACAGACCAAATTTATGTTCCATTGTCGTGACATTTACAGATTAACTTTCTGCTGCCAAATATCAGCTACATTTTTGATATCAGGTCGATACGATATCTGGGGAAATCCTCTGTCTGTTTTCTGCTGTCAGTCAGTTGTCTGTGTATAAAAAAGATCTTCTTGTGGGAGACTCTGTATAGTCCAGATAATTTTTTACAATCATCAAAATATTTTCAGAATCATTAGTCACGATTTGGTTGATTAAACGTCGCAGTCTTAGTCTAAATGAGAGAGTATGCTGTATTTTTTATCAAAACACAGGAAAATGTGACATTTCATTAACAAAAAACCTCAGAGTTTGCAGTTTGATCATTGAGACTCAAATCAATTGTGAAAAAATGTGTTTACCGTGTTGTTGATGGAGATCTCGTACTCATGGCTGGAGTCTATGGGAATCTTAAGGTCAGAGGGGCTGAAGTCCACGGTGCTGTTGTTTACCACAGAACGAGCAGGATTTACTACAAAAAGACAAGATATTTACTTTTATTTACTCTAGTTCATTAGTTCATGAAAGCCATCACTTATGTCGAGAAGAGAGAGTGAATATATGATACAGGGGAGGGACAGTGAGCACATGGTACAGACGAGGGAAATGTAATGAAGGTAAAGTTAAGGTTCACTTCAATGTCCCCGTAGAGAAATGTGACCAATGAATCTGACTCATTCTTCAGGGTCTCCGGGTTAAATCTGTCAGAAGCAGTGGAACCAATTTCCAGGTCTTGAGCTTGTCCTAGTCAGGTCTACGTAGCCTTTAGCAGCCTTGCTCATGTCAGTCTGTCCCAGGGCAGCTGTGACCACAATAGTATCTTACCACTAAAGAGTGAGGAGTGAATGAAGAATGAACCAAACTCTAAAGTGACTCAAAAACTAAATGAAATGTGGACTGTTTCACTAAACAGGCCTCATCATTTGTGTTACTGTGTGTTTCATGTTGTGTGACAAATATAATTGACAGTAAACATTATTGTGAGTGAACTCAGTCCTCAGGCACCTGTCAGTGTTCACACTTTGGTGATTGTGTAATGCGATGCCAAACATGACATGGGGGTAGAGTCCCTGCTTGTCCCGCCCTGTAAAGACTTCTCTCTGAGGTGAAAGGAGAGTTTGGAGAGTTCCACATTTCACAATCGCACAAAACGAGTTAAAATGTAAAGATGAAGCATAAACGCAGCACATTGAACATAAAGATGAGAGGGGACAGTCCTGTGATTCTGATCAATGTACAAATGACTGACAAATATGTGTCAAAATATTAATAACTTCCCAAAACTGGTGGCTCATCTGTAGCACGAAAAAGTACTGGTTTCCCGACACTACGACCAACTACTAATGTAAAGCACCGACTGGATGTAACAGACACGAGGAGTAAAAACTATCAGATCAGGCGCAGCTACAGCTCCTCAGCATCACTGCAGCCAGGCGTGGGTTTGTTAAAGTTAAAGGCAATTAAGCCACAAATACCAACAAAAGGATCAAATTATGTCGGTAAAGTAAGAACTTGGACTTCTTTGCTCCGAAAACATAATTACGCCTACCTGCCAGCATCAAAAAACAGCACCAAAAACGAAGAGCCGAGTCATTGTCACCCGTGAGAAGCAAGGTCGAAGAAACAAGCAGCAGCTACAGGAACAAGCCATGAGTGGGCGGGTCGGGAAACGGTCTCGTGCGCCTGTAAAAGTGTGCATATTGAACAGAAACAGTCTAAGTAAAAGCAAACATTTAAAAGGCTCTTTTATAGAAAATGACTGTGTTACATATTTGTGTAATCCCTCTGTCGTCCAGGTCTGATCCATCGTAAAAAAAAAAAAAAAAAAAAAAAAGGTCAAATCTCAGAACTGGAGTGACGCCTCTGCTTATGTTCCGGTCAGATCACTGGTGACCACTGCCATCTGTCTGTAGGGAGGAGTAGTTTACCCATTCAGATAAAGATATCACATATTATATAAGATTCTCTTTCACTATGACTGTGGTATACGTTTAAATCTAAAATGTTTAGATTTATATTTGCATAAACACGATTCTTCACAAATATATTCACAAATTCAAAGATATTCACAAATAAAAGACTTGTACTGTCACACACACACACGTGTGTGTGTGTGTGTGTGTGTGTGTGTGTGTGTGTGTGTGTGTGTGTGTGTGTGTGTGTGTGTGTGTGTGTGTGTGTGTGTGTGTGTGTGTGTGTGTGTGTGTGTGTGTGTGTGTGAAAATTAGTAACTGTGCAAATAAATCACTAACTAAACAAATAATAGGTCTACAGAATGACTCCTTACGCATAGGATGAACAGAGTCTGGTGACTATTTGACAAAAAACAAAAACAAAAAAAAAACGGCCAGCGGCTTACATTCTGCATAAAAAAACACATAAATGTGCATGTGTTCATGTAGAATATCTCATACAAATGGCTCTCAGATAAAAATCAAATGAGTGATCAGGTCATGATGCTTTCTAAACTGGAAAATTATAAGGTCTTGATGATGGCCGATATAAATGTGAACTGGCTGAAGAGTCTGAAACTTTGAAAGACCTTCGCACTGGCCTCAATCTCACACACTTCATTTCTATTCTGACTAAACTGACCCTAGAAAAATGTAAAAAAGACACACTCACTGATGTAATCTTCACAAACCCAATAAATATGAGGCAAATGATGTTTTTCCACTTGGTTTTTTTTCCACTAGGTCAGAAGATCATATAAACATGTCAATGCACAGGCCTTCAATTTCAACTTTTTTATTAATACATTTAATGAAATTGTAGACCAACATGCGCCTAAAGGAAAAAATAGAATGAAAAACTGTAACAATACTTGGTTCAACTCAACTCAAATTGCAAGTTTAATTAGACAAAGAAATGCTGCCTGAAAAACTGCGCACACAACCAGGTCGGATTTGGATTGGGCATTTTTTTTTCGTAAAAAGAGAAATAAATGTTTCTCAGCAGTTAAAAAGGCAAAAACATCTTACTTCATGTGTGTGTGCTCATGGAGAGTCAGAGCTCTGGAGAACAGCCAGATCCTCTCACAGTCTAGTATTCATACATTACCAACTCGTATTTTATTAAAATCATCTGTTGTAAAGAGTAACACATGATGCAGACATAAAACATTGATTAAAAACATGTGACATTTTGGATAATAAAGGTGATCCTTCTGATCTTGATTATGTTGGATCTGAACCTCAGCACTGTATGAAATGCATCTATGAGGGAAAACTTCATTCAGTTAATTTTGTTTGCTTCATTTGGCTGAAGTCACTGTATTAATCACTGTTATTGTTTTCTGTAGAGTTAGAATTATTTGCCTTGTTACTTTGCCCAAGTTAGTAGTTTTAGTTTAGTGTAATACCTCCCTCTTGTGTTTGGCTTTGGTTACTTCTCTTGTGTTTAAACAGCTCATTTCTTTAGTCTGGTTGGGGTAGTTGTAGTTATGTTGAGTTGTGGTTCAGTCGTCAGTACTCCAGTGAGATACTACTAATACTACTACTACTACTCCTACTTCTACTACTAATCCATGCTTAAAGTGCAAATGACAGATTTTGGTGGGATCGGGCTTGTCATCAATAATTATCAGTTTTAAATCAGTTAACTGTGTGAAATTTAGGAAACAAAAAGTTGGAAAATGTAGGAAGTAGCACTGATTTCTCAAACAGAATACCTCCTGTGATAGTTTTTTTTTCTCAGCATGATGATGAATGATGAATAAATAAGTTAATTTCACTTCACACAATGAACATAAAGAGTAATGAGCAAATAATAGTGCACTCAGATGCTACTTTCTTTTGGGATTGCCACTGACTCACAGACATACAGGGGACACAAAAAACACTTTACTCACATACAAAACTAAATATTTCACTATACTCATTCAAATTATGGCAAATATCTCCTTTTTCTTGAATTCTAATTTTAGTGTTATGTCAATTCGGTGATGGCAAATAAAGTCACTCTTGGCTGTCACTCACTCAAAGCTTACAGACGCTCAAATGAGCTCAAATGTCCTGGTCTCACAAGGTCACTCAAGCTGCGGTGCTTCCACAACCAGACTCCAACAATGACAGAAGCCAGGACTGTGACGGAGATGAAGACACCTGGAGAAAAAAAACAAAGAAAAACAAAGAAAAACAAAGAAACAGCTTTATTTATTCTGTTATCTCAACCACTTTCACTAAAACACAGCTCAATATTGGTTTTCTTTGAGTTTATTGCAGTGAAGTAGGGTTTACAAAGACAATTAAAATCAATATCCAGATACTAATAAATACTAAAACTAGTGGTGTTGGTACTGGGAAAAAAAAGGATAAATTTGACCTGAAAGGAAAATGAATGGCAGAATGGTCCTACAGCAGCAGCAGCACAAGACCACACGGTGAGATTAAAAAGGAATAGTGTTGTCACAAAACATTTCAAGCTAGATACTGATACTAAAGAATAGACTTGATACTCGATACTGATTCTGAAACCCAAAAATGATCATTTTAAAAGCTCTTTGTAGATAATATTGAGATTTTCAAAACACAAAATTGGTCTGACAAACTCAAGATCCAGTTATGTGATGTTTTTAGTATTGATACCTGCTCAAATGAGGATCTAGTTTTGATACTAGTTGATTAGTATCTGGAACTACTATAACTTGGTCTTAAGAATTTCATTCAGTTGTATGAAAAATGTGTTTAATAACCAATGTGGTCTCTTACATCATCTCTAATGTGAGTTTAATGGACAGGGACACGTCACCTGTACGTGTGTGTGTGTGTGTGTGTGTGTGCGCGTGTGTGTATGTGTGTGTGTGTGCGTGTGCGTGTGTGTATGTGTGTGTGTGTGTGTGTGTGTGTGTGCATGTGTGTGTGTGTGTGTGTGTACGTGTGTGTGTGTGTGTGTATGTGTGTGTGTGTGTAGGTGTGTGTGTGTATGTGTGTAGGTGTGTGTGTGTGTAGGTGTGTGTAGGTGTGTGTGTGTAGGTGTGTGTGTGTGTAGGTGTACGTGTGTGTACGTGTGTGTGTATGTGTGTGTGTGTGTGTGTGTGTGTACGTGTGTGTGTACGTGTGTGTGTATGTATGTACGTGTGTGTGTGTGTGTGTGTGTGTAGGTGTGTGTGTAGGTGTGTGTGTGTGTGTATGTGTGTGTGTGTGTGTGTGTGTGTGTAGGTGTGTGTGTGTAGGTGTGTGTGTAGGTGTGTATGTGTGTGTGTGTAGGTGTGTATGTGTGTGTGTGTGTGTGTGTGTATAGGTGTGTGTGTAGGTGTGTAGGTGTGTAGGTGTGTGTGTAGGTGTGTATGTGTGTGTAGGTGTGTATGTGTGTGTAGGTAGGTGTGTGTGTAGGTGTGTATGTGTGTGTGTGTGTAGGTGTGTGTGTGTAGGTGTAGGTGTGTGTGTAGGTGTGTGTGTGTAGGTGTAGGTGTGTGTGTAGGTGTGTGTAGGTGTGTGTGAAGGTGTGTATGTGTGTGTAGGTGTATGTGTGTGTGTGAACATACTTATGGCTATGATCAGGCCTGTGTGGTTGTTTGGAGACATGGTTGTCGGGTCGGTTGTGCGGTTGTGTGGCTTACAGTTGTAGTGGACGTGTTCTTCCTCCTTGTTGCTTTTCTGCTCAGATACAGTCACATTCTGACATTAGTTTAAACTGCACAGATGAGTTGAAACATTTGACAAATTTACCTCATTATAAATAATCTTCAGGTCAAAGTTCACACATTCATGTAGAGTTATATATTGGTTTCCTCGGTTTCGTATGATCCCAAAGGGGGACTTGAAATCGTAGGTGGGGTCCCATATAGTGACATAAGACTGTGGGAGAAAAACATCAATTAACACAAGAGTTCATCCTTTTAGACCCAAAACCAGGACTCCTCCCCCATTACCCGACTGTAAGTGGCAGCCAATCACAGCATGCTCTCTTTCTCTTTCAATCACCTCTGTGCGTGCATATATCTTGTGTTATTGTGTCAGGGGCATAAATTTGTTTCATTATTATCATTTCTCGTCAATATTTACTTCCACAATATATCAAATTTCAAATATGTTATTGTGAAAGGCCGATTTAGCACCAGAGAGTCATGAATAGTTATGCAAAAGTGGACTGTGCTTATTATTACATTACTATTGAAATTAAAATCATCATTTTAATCCCAAAGCACAGCACAAATAAAACATTTTTAGTCTGATTTCATGTCAGGCAATGAGGAAAAAAAACAACAACATATGGGTCTTTTAATATAATATAATATTAATAACTTGCAGCATGTGAGTAAAGCCCCTTTTTTCCACAGTGACTGGGCTGTATATCCATGGCAAGATAAAATGTTATAACGTCCAGAATCACTTTCCACTGCGCCTCACTCTTGTCGACTGAATTAAGAATGCCTTTCTTTAGAAGAGGTTCTCAGCTACACTCCAAATCTTTTTATTTCTAATTTGTATGTATTTGATGTTGATCAGCTCAGAAGCAGAGCAGGCGACACAAGTGAGAGATTTGTGCACAAAAAACACTTGGCATTTGGCATCATATTAACAGTTTACGTTAACATTAATTATTATTATTGTAGTGCAACGTTTTGCTTCAATTCTACATCGTTTCAAAGGGTAAACTCACTCCCACTCTCAGTTTGAACCATTTTAAACACATTTGGGGCTTGGTCGATTCTCTCTGTGATGAGTTTGTTTTGTATAAATAAATAGTAAAAGAGTCGGTCTTCTGAACGGCTCTTCTAAATAATAGAAGTAAAAGATTTGGATCCCATAAAAGAGCCGAAAGTCCCATCACTAGTTGGTGCACGTCTGAGCTGTGTGAGGGGAGGGCTGAGCTCACAGAGCACGACGGGAGCCCACAAGGAAGTGTTGAACGCATAGACTGGAGAAGAATACAGCGAACTGTGAAACATGTACATAAAACAAGTACTAATAATAAACTGACTTAAACTACAAATGCGATAAATTGATAAAATAATTTTTATTTTGCCCAGTCCTATTAGAATGATACTTTTCTCAGGAAATACAGCCATCACGCTGCACATCAAATAGATGCATGTTTTTTTTTTTGTTTTGTTTTTTTAAGAAAAGTAGGATTTGAATTTTTTTGTTTTGTTTGCAGTGCAGAATGTAAATATGATTAGAAAAATAAAACGATACTGAAACACAGTTTAAATTAGAGTAATACCACGAGCACCAAAAGCACAGATCACAAAAGTCCACAGACCATCACAAGGCAACACTCGAGTGAATGAAAACTGAAAAGTGAGTGAATGACAGCAGATCTACAGGAACTACAACTACAGGTGGATTTACTCAGGAAACATTTGGCTTCAATGGAAATGAGTCAGAAAAGGTTAAGAGACATTTTAAAAATCTATTCTAAATGTGAAGGGAAATCTGTGATTAACAGGAATTTAGATAAAAACAAAATGGCTGCTTATATTCACATTTTTACGTTTCTTAAAGGTCCTATATTACACAAAACTGTGACCTTATAATCATATTAAAATGTTACCTCCTCAAAAACAGACCTGGAGTTGTGTTTTGTTTCAATCTCAAATGTTTGAGTTACACTTTTTATTTTTTAATTTGGCCCTTTTGACCCCAGCCCTTTGGGACAACGGATGGAAACTGGCCTTTGGCTATAATCCGGTGTAACAAATAGCCCATTTGTTACCTAGATAAACAGCACCTTTCACTATAAACTTTAAATTGCACATACACTTTAATAGCACACAGCACTTTAAACAATATTTGCACTTTAAAAAAAAGCCAGTTATTTGCAATATTTGGTGCTGGTTTTATGGTTTATGTGTGTATATATTTATAAAATTAATGTGATGTATTGGTTTATTTGGTTTTTATGAAGGTTAGAGTTTAAAGAGCTAATGTTATCTTTTTTAATCAACAGTAGTTTAACCCAGTTAGTGGAACAGTATAAAATGTGCCTAAACAATCATTCTGTTCTGCTGCTGGAGGAGACTCTGCTCCTCTGACCTCCCTTGCACATCGCACTTTGATGATTGAAGAAAAGTGAATAAAAAATTGTGGACCACACCCGTGCTGCTGTCTTCTGTCCACATCCACTAACGGTCAGCCTACGTTACATCGGGTGAGTTTACATTCATGTTGTGTCATGTTTGTTCATTAATATGCATTGTCCCAATCAAATAAATAAATACATACATCTCCAAAGCTCAAAATGCTCTGTTCCACCTTGTGAAGACAAGTGGCAGTTTTAAAGTTAACAGCTGGTTTTAGCTTCACTTGAACAGATTTATTCTTCAAGACTCTAGAATAACCTTCAATTGTTGCTTTTATTTTTGTTTTACTTTTGTACAGTTGCGATGGTCAATAGAAAATCTCTGATATCTGATGGTGCATCAAGGAGAGAAGCAGTTTTATTAAGGTTTAAAACATAGTTGTTACGGACTTCCGGTTCCGCTAGCGAGAGGATGACAGCTTGATTTTCGTGAGCCCGACGTTTTTACAGAATAAGATCCCAAAACCACGCTTTTTGTGAATTCCGGTGATACTGATCGAAGATGGAAACGGGAGTTTTGACAAGAAGTAAGAAAACTGCAAATTTAGATGACGAGGAAACCGAGAACCATGGTGAAAAGAGCCGCTCTTCGGGGCTAACGGTAGCTCACGAGGGCGTGGAAATGCTTACACCTGAGCCCACTCTCCGGAATATCCTGAAGGAGCTCCGTGAGTTTAGAAAAGACAATAATGATCAATATTCGGACATTAAAAACGAATTGAGAAGAGTTAGTGAAAGAATGGATGAAGCGGAAGGGAGGATTGTAGAGACCGAGACCATGTTACAAGCAGCATCTATGCTAATCAAGAGGCTAACAGAGCGCCAAGCTATCCTCGAGGAGAGGCTGATGGATCAAGAGGGCAGAGTGCGGAGGGAGAATCTTCGCATTTACGGTATACCAGAGGACAGAGAGGGGTCAGATATGGTCAGTTTTTTGGACAACTTGTTGAAAGAGGTGCTTGACTTCCCTGCTGACCAGGCACTTGGAATCGAGAGAGCGCACAGAGCTTTGACAGCCAAACCCAATAACAGCACTCAAGCTAAGCCGCGCTCCATCGTAGTGAAGTTTGGCAGCTACCGCACTAAAGAGGAGGTTATTCGGAGAGCGTGGCAGAAAAAACAAGTGTACTGTGACAATGTACGTTTCTTTGTTGATCACGACTTTTCTATCGAAGTGCTAAGAAAACGAAATGAATACGGAGAGTTCAAAAAAGTGCTGAAAGAGAATCGTATTAAGTTTCAAACCCCATATCCAGCCAAGATGCGTGTTTTCTACAGTGACGGCACGCGCCTTTACAAAGACGCGGCAGAAGCAACGAGGGATATGGCATCCCGGGGGCTCCCCGTCAGCGTGGTGAAACCTCCAACAGCCCTCGACCAAGAGGAAATACGGCTTTTGTCCACCTGGTTACCTGCGGAAGGACGGCGCACCCAAGGCGGGGACGGTCATCGCGGCTCGGCGGGGGAGACCGCGCTGCAGGGAGACACACGAGCTCGACTCAGAGAGAAGCTCCAGGGCTTCAGAAGGCACACCAACACCGAGGACTAACGGACCCGGATCATTATTCCTGACAGAGGTCTACTAAGACAGGTTATATCTTTACACTTTTCAGAGAAGTGCCAGGACTATTAAGGTAAATACTTAAGTCAAATTTGTTTTTGTTGTTCTACTTCTTTTTCAAATTTGCTACTTCAAATGAGTCGGGACTATATACGCTCCTTTATTTTTTCTGCTCAACATCTCGCTAGTATGTGGACATTTCATAGGGCCCCACTTTCACAACGAGGTGGGACTGTCCCCTATCTGGACCCACACCACACTGGGTCTTGTAGGGCTCATTTAATACGAGCCTCCGCCTTGGAAGCACCTGTTTTGTCCTGTTGTAAATTTTTTGTCATTTTTAATGTTCGTGTTTATTTGTTCTTTGGGACAGAGTTCGCTAGTGCACAAGTTTAAACGTATAGGAAAATATTTCTTTTATATGGGTAATAACTATATCGTATATATAATACGCAATGGACACAAAAGATATTAAAATAATTTCTTTTAACGTGAAGGGGATCTCAAGTGCAGCCAAGAGGACCAAAATATTAACAAAAGTTAAACGTGAAAATGCCCAAATAGTACTTTTACAAGAGACGCACCTCAGATTCAGAACATGAAAAGTTGAAAAGAATGGAATACATAAGAGTTTACTACTCATCATACAAGGGAGGACGAAGACGAGGAGTTATTATATTAATATCCCAAAAAATACCCTTTGAATATGTATCTGAGGAATCAGACAAAGATGGAAGGTATATAGTGGTCACGGGGAAAATAAACAACACAATAATCACCATTTCCAATGTCTATGTCCCACCTGAAAGTAATTTTGGATTTTATAGAAAGTTGTTTGACTTAATGATTGGAGCCCCGGGGACTGTGATCTGTGGGGGCGATTGGAATATTAGGCTTAATCCTAATTTAGATATATCCAAAAATATACCCACAACTACACTGCACAATAAAGTCAATAATTTAATGGGAGAGTTGGGCATAATAGACCTTTGGAGAGATTTTCACTCCTCTACTCGTGACTACACATTTTACTCTCATCCTCATGATACATACTCCAGAATAGATTATTTCTTTGTGTTAAAGAAAGATCGTTATCAAATAAGTAGCTGTGTTATTGGCTCTATTGATTTATCTGACCACGCCCCTATTTTCTGTACAGTAGATATCGGTGATACTCCACGAAATACATTATGGAGACTCAATACAAGAGTTTTAAACAACCCTCAGTTTGTGGCTCGGATTAAACAGGAAATAAAATATTTTTTGGAGACTAACAACACAGGTGAGGTGGATCCACATATAGTGTGGGACACTCTGAAAGCTGTAATGCGAGGGAAAATTATTTCTTGGTGTTCATATAACAAAAAAATAAAACAGCTTAAACATGTGGACCTTAACAGAAGATTGAAAGACCTCGAAAGGCAACATAAGGACAAACTGTGTCCAAAACTTTTAGAGGAGATGAAAAAAACGCGGAATGAAATAAATCTACTGTACTCACAGGAGGTCGAAAAAAAGTTTGTCTTTGTAAAACAAAAATATTATGAAGCAGGCCCCAAGGCTGCTAAAATACTTGCAAGAAGGTTGGAAAAAGAGAGAGCTGAAGGTACTATATATAAAATTAAAGACCCGGATTCAAATGCTATACTGTATAAACAAGAGCAACTATAGGAAGCATTTGAAAAATACTATAGAAATCTGTATACACAACCATCTTTAGAGGGCGAACAAAACATTCTTGGC
Organism: Periophthalmus modestus; assembly: GCA_019594935.1. Classification (NCBI taxonomy): domain Eukaryota; kingdom Metazoa; phylum Chordata; class Actinopteri; order Gobiiformes; family Gobiidae; genus Periophthalmus; species Periophthalmus modestus. Next base: position 427,882 of record JAIEZT010000121.1, on the reverse strand, counting down.
TCTCTTAATTTACCTACACTATCTGAAGAACATAATAGCATTTTGACAGCTGAGATAACAGAAAAGGAACTTAATAGCGCCATCTCTAGACTGAAGGCTAATAAATCTCCCGATCCAGATGGGTTTCCTCCAGATTGGTATAAAACATTCAGATCTGATCTAATCCCATGTCTTCTCAAGGCAAACAACATGGTCATGAAAAACTCCAAGATGCCACTCTCATGAAGCAAAGCAGTTATTTCAATTATTCCCAAAGAAGGTAAGGATAGATTCGAGTGTGGCTCATATAGGCCAATTTCAGTACTAAATGTGGATTATAAGTTATTTACAAGTATTCTTGCTAAAAGACTAGAAAAGTTACTTCCATACCTTATACACACAGATCAGACTGGTTTTGTTTTGCAGAGACAAACTCATGATAACATACGACGTTCCTTACATGTTTTCATCACATTCATCAGCACAAATTGGAAGCCCTTTTGATAAGCCTGGACGCAGAAAAAGCGTTTGATTCTGTCAGTTGGTTGTTTCTATATAAGGTACTGGATAGATTTGGGGTACATCCAGATTTCATTCATGTCATTCGAACACTGTATAATGAGCCATCTGCCAGGATAAAAATAAATGGGCATCTTTCAAAATCTATCAAATTACAGCGTGGATCAAGACAAGGCTGTCCCACATCCCCAATTCTGTTTGCTCTTTATATTGAACCCCTGGCACAGTGGCTAAGGCAGACTGAAAGTATAAAGGGCATCAGCATAAACGGGGAAGACCATAAGGTTGCTTTGTATGCAGATGATGTTTTGGTTTATTTATCTGACCCTACTAATACTTTTCCAGAGGTGATGGCACTTTTACAAACATTTGGCAAGTATTCAGACTATAAACTGAATATACAAAAGACACAACTTTTATCTTTCAATTATACACCCTCAGAGCAACTCTGTGACAAATATGCTCTTAAATGGGACCAACAAATATTGAAATATTTGGGTATTTACTTACCAAAGGACATTACAACACTGGCAGAAATAAACTACAGTCCTTTATTAACAAAAATTAAAGAAGATATTAGAAGGTGGAACTCTATTTCCTTCCTCAGTCTGAGCCACAGAATTGAAAGTGTTAAAATGAATATACTCCCAAGATATCTTTTCTTATTACAGGCACTCCCAGTGGAAGTCACTTCAAAAGAATTCTCATTCCCGTTGTGGTAAAGAAGGAGCTGAGTCGAAAGGCAAAGCTCTCGATTTACCGGTCAATCTACGTTCCTACCCTCACCTATGGTCATGAGCTCTGGGTCATGACCGAAAGGACAAGATCGCGGATACAAGCGGCCGAAATGAGTTTCCTCCGCAGAGTGGCTGGGCGCTCCCTTAGAGACAGGGTGAGGAGCTCAGTCACACGGGAGGAGCTCGGAGTAGAGCCGCTGCTCCTTCACGTTGAGAGGAACCAGCTGAGGTGGCTCGGGCATCTGCTCAGGATGCCTCCTGGACGCCTCCCTAGGGAGGTGTTCTGGGCATGTCCCACCGGGAGGAGGCCCCGAGGAAGACCCAGGACACGCTGGAGGGACTATGTCTCTCGGCTGGCCTGGGAACGCCTTGGGGTCCCACCGGAGGAGCTGGAGGACGTGTCTGGGGTGAGGGAAGTCTGGGAGTCCCTCCTTAGACTGGTGCCCCCGCGACCCGGCCCCGGATAAGCGGAAGAAAATGGATGGATGGATGGATGGATGGACTTTACAGCTTTTAAAAGGAGAAGGGGGCATGGCTTTACCCTACTTAAAAGGATATTTTTATGCTGCACAACTCAAGCCTCTTATTAATATGTGTTCTTCAAAATTTCAAGCTAGGTGGAAAGATATAGAACTTTTAGTTAAAGACCCTCCAATACATACAGTCCTGGCCTATACAAATTTGGATGGATATATCAAGGATATTAAGAATCCATTTATTAAAACTCAGTTAAAAATTTAGATGATGGTGAAAGGAGAATATCACTTAAATGATAAAATACAAATCATACAGTGGTGTGCTTTTGATTCTGGATTCAGGCCTAATTTAATGGATCATACCTTTAGACGCTGGACTCTAAAAGGAGTGACAACCTTTTATTCACTTACAGAAAATGGTAAATTTAAGGATTTTGATAGTTTGAAAATTGAATATCAGTTTGAAAATAAAGACTTCTTCAGATATCTGCAATTGCGGAACTATTTTGAACATAACATTGTGGTCAAAACAGACCTTAATGATCCCATACTCACAATATTTCTGAAAGCTTATAAGAACAGTACAATCAAAGGGGCTATTTCAAAATTTTATAAAGGGTTATTGGCAAAAAGGACGCATTCAACAGAATATATTAAAGAGAAATGGGAGACTGAAGGAGGTCTGATAATATCAAATTATGATTGGTCGAACATCTGTGAATCTCAGTGGAGATGTACAAATTCTCATATTTGGCGCGAGTTCAATTGGAAATGTTTAGTGCGCTTTTTTATTACATGCTGGATGTTGGAGACAGTGTGGGGCCCAGGAAGCTGATCACTGGCATATATTTTGGGACTGCCCAAAAATACAACCATTTTGGGTTGAGTTCCACAGGACAGTAGTCAGTATTCTTAAGGTAAAAGTAACATTACAATTTTTGACTTTTTTCATTGGTCATCATGATAATCAGCTTCAGTGAACAAATGCATATTTATTTAGAATTTTGACATCAGCTGCTAAAAAGGCGATAACAAGACGATGGCGTCTTCCTGAGCCCCCCACAAGCTCAGAGTGGATAAACATTGTGAATGAGATATATGTAATGGAAGCGATCACCTTCTCGATTCATCTCAGGAAACCTGTTTTCATTAAATTATGGTCCAACTGGGTTAAATATATTAAGCCTTTAAGGCCGGACTTTGCGGAGATCCAGCTCAATTAGCTCACCCTGCTGTTTAGGAGATACCCCCCACTTTTATTTCTGCCTTTGTATCTCATTTTCCTTTTTCATTTATGTTATGTGTCCAGCAAAGTGCACAGTTTCTGTTGTTCTCTCTCTCCCTTTGTATAAAGTTTATGAACGTATGTGTGTTAAAAAAAACAAAACAAAACTGAAAAATAAAGAATTTCAAAAAAAACAAACATAGTTGTTACTTCAAAGTTGAGCAATTCCAGGGCTGAAATTATCCAGAGGATTAAAACACAGAGGTGCACTTCCTGTATAACCACTTAATGACATCACAATGGGGAACAGAGTGTTTTCTGTTTGAGAGAAGAACACCGAAAACAAACAAAATATGCAGAGTTTGTGAGTTAAATGTGTGAATGAAACAAAACAAGTAAAAAAGTGAGTAGCAGCCATTTGTGATTTTTATCTGCAGTGCTGATCGTTCCACACCAACATTTAAATGCACAAGTTTGGATTATTCATCACCTACCTATGGTGGGTCTGTCTGTCGGGATGACAGAATATGAACAGGAAATAAGATATTTATTGTGATACTTTTTCTTTGTACTAGTGAAAAAATGTTCTTTATTTTTCTGTTCTGTGGTTTGGTTTGAGCTGTAGAGGGTTGAATTGTAACAGTGAAGAGTTACTTTCTGTTATTTATTTATTGCAGTTCATATTTGTAAAACAATATTGTACATTTAGAATACTTTTGGGGGGATAATTCTGACACCCCATCTTTGCTCTACAACAGCAAATAATCGATATCCTGGATGACGGATATTAAGCTTTTACAAACCATTAATACAGACCAAATTTATGTTCCATTGTCGTGACATTTACAGATTAACTTTCTGCTGCCAAATATCAGCTACATTTTTGATATCAGGTCGATACGATATCTGAGGAAATCCTCCGTCTGTTTTCTGCCAGTTGTTTGTTATAAAAAGATCTTCTTGTGGGAGACTCTGTATAGTCCAGATAATTTTTACAATCATCAAAATATTTTCAGAATCATTAGTCACGATTTGGTTGATTAAACGTCGCAGTCTTAGTCTGAATGAGAGAGTATGCTGTATTTTTATCAAAACACAGGAAAATGGGACATTTAATTAACATAAAAACCTCAGAGTTTGCAGTTTGATCATTGAGACTCAAATCAATTATGAAAAAATGTGTTTACCGTGTTGTTGATGGCGATCTCGTAGTCATGGCTGGAGTCTATGGGAATCTTAACGGGAAGGTCAGAGGGGCTGAAGTCCACGGTGCTGTTGTTTATCACCGAACGAGCAGGATTTACTACAAAAAGACAAGATATTTACTTTAATTGACTTTAGTTCATTAGTTCATGAAGCCATCACTTATGTCGAGAAGGGAGAGTGAATATATGATACAGGGGATGAGAGAGACAGTAAATATATATCATGGGACCCTTGTTGTTCAATCTGTACATGCTGCCATTAGGCCAGTTAATACGCAGCAACAATCACTCTGACACTACATCCAACAGATCAGTGTGGATGCAAAACAACTTTAACGGCCTGCTCACTGGCCTCTCTAAACAAGTGTTAAAACAGCTGCAGTACATCCAGAACACTGCTGCTCGGGTCGTGACTAGAACCAGGAAGTACTTCACACATGTGTCCTGTGCTCAGGTCTCTGCTCTGGCTCCTGTGGCTCAGAGAATAGACTTTAAAGCAGCTCTGCTTGTGAACAAGTCTCTCCATGGACCAGCACCAAAGAACATCTCCAACATGTTAGTGCCACATGAACCATCTCTAAACCATAAACCTTAAACCATCTTTAATTGACTTTAGTTCATTAGTTCATGAAGCCATCACTTATGTCGAGAAGAGAGAGTGAATATATGATACAGGGGAGGGACAGTGAGCACATGGTACAGACGAGGGAAATGTAATGAAGGTAAAGTTAAGGTTCACTTCAATGTCCCCGTAGAGAAATGTGACCAATGAATCTGACTCATTCTTCAGGGTCTCCGGGTTAAATCTGTCAGAAGCAGTGGAACCAATTTCCAGGTCTTGAGCTTGTCCTAGTCAGGTCTACGTAGCCTTTAGCAGCCTTGCTCATGTCAGTCTGTCCCAGGGCAGCTGTGACCACAATAGTATCTTACCACTAAAGAGTGAGGAGTGAATGAAGAAGGAACCAAACTCTAAAGTGACTCAAAAACTAAATGAAATGTGGACTGTTTCACTAAACAGGCCTCATCATTGGTGTTACTGTGTGTTTCATGTTGTGTGACAAATATAATTGACAGTAAACATTATTGTGAGTGAACTCAGTCCTCAGGCACCTGTCAGTGTTCACACTTTGGTGATTGTGTAATGCGATGCCAAACATGACATGGGGGTAGATTTCCTGCTTGTCCCGCCCTGTAAAGACTTCTCTCTGAGGTGAAAGGAGAGTTTGGGGAGTTCCACATTTCACAATCGCAAAATAACGAGTTAAAATGTAAAGATGAAGCATAAACGCAGCAAATTGAACATAAAGATGAGAGGGGACAGTCCTGTGATTCTGATCAATGCACAAATGACTGACAAATATGTGTCAAAATATTAATAACTTCCCAAAACTGGTGGCTCATCTGTAGCACGAAAAGTACTGGTACTGTTTCCCGACACTACGACCAACTACTAATGTAAAGCACCGACTGGATGTAACAGACACGAGGAGTAAAAACTATCAGATCAGGAGCAGCTACAGCTCCTCAGCATCACTGCAGCCAGGCTTTGTTAAAGTTAAAGGCAATTAAGCCACAAATACCAACAAAAGGATCAAATTATGTCGGTAAAGTAAGAACTTGGACTTCTTTGCTCCGAAAATATAATTACACCAACCTGCCAGCCCCAAAACAGCACCAAAAACGAAGAGCCGAGTCATTGTCTCCGTTGAGTGTCAAGGTCGAAGAAACAAGCAGCAGCTACAGGAACGAGCAATGAATAAGTGGGGTCGGGAAACGTCCTCGTGCGCGTGTAAAAGTGTGTATACTGTACAGAAACAACAACACTGATGCGCCGGCGCATATGTCGAGCTTGTAGAGCGAAGCCCCGTATTGATGCGCGTATCGCTTTTTTTTTGTGGACTTCAGGAAAGTCACAGCCCCCCTGCCTCCCCTCACCTTGACTGACTCCCCCATCACCACCGTGGACTCTTTCCGCTTCCTGGGCATCTGCATCACCCAGGACCTCAAGTGGGAGCCGACCATCAGCTCCCTCATCAAGAAAACCCAGCAGAGGATGTACTTCCTGCGGCAGCTGAGGAAAGCCAAGCTGCCGGTCCAGATGATGGTGCAGTTCTACACGGCCATCATTGAGTCCATCCTCACCTCGTCCATCACTGTGTGGTTCGCTGGGGCCACTGCCAGGGACAGGCAGAGACTGCAGCGCATTGTGCGCTCTGCTGAGAAGGTGATTGGCTGCAGCCTTCCATCTCTCCAGGACCTGTACACCTCCAGGACTCGGGGGCGAGCAGGTCGTATAGCAGCTGACACTTCTCACCCTGGACATGGACTATTTCAGCCACTTCCCTCTGGCAGGAGGCTACGGTCCATCAGGACCAGAACCTCTCGTCACAAGAACAGTTTCTTCCCCTCTGCTGTTTCCCTCATGAACACTTCATAAACCTGCACTAAACTGGACACTTCATAACACTGGTCACTTTAATAACCCATGTTGCACTGTTGTTCTTGTTTTTGATGCCACTATTGTATATATTTCTACTATTGTATATATTTCTACCTCCTGCATGCCCTTATTTGTATTTATTTAGTGTGTTTTTTTGCGTGTGTGTTGTTGTATGTCGCACTTTATCACCGAAGTAAGTTCCTAGTCTGTGAGCTCTGCTCACGGACAATGGCAATAAAACTTCTTCTGATTCTGCATAAGGACCCAGCGTGACAGTGGTGTAACGTCCATTTCACCTGTTCTGGAAACCTCTTTAATTTTAAAAAAAAAATATATATATATATGTAAACTCCCAAAGTGACTCCAAATCAACATATTGTGACATCACAAGATTGATCATGTGATATTTTTTTTGTCACCACCCCTTTTTCAAGATGGCTGACTAGAAGCAGAGCACATGTCCCAACATTAGCAATTTCTCCAAAGTTGATTTCTGCAAACAAGAGGGAAGATTTTAAATTTGCATTATTGAAATTACTTAATTACAAGTTAGTGAGTACATTTATATCAAAATTAAGTAAAAAAAAAAAAAAAAAAAATTTATGCAAAACACATCAAATGAAAAACGTGGTTGCACATATGTCACTTCGGGCCTTAAGTAATAAAAAGGCCACATAAAAACTCATGTGACATATATATCACATTATCTTTTTTTTTATCATTAAAATTGTGTATCTTAAATATTTATGTTTAAAATAACATGTGTTAATAACATATGTTATAACATATCAATTTATTTTGTAGAATGAACACCCGGACACACCTGACTATTCATGATGCACTGGCAATCATCTTCTAAAACAATGCTTAAAGGCCCAATGTGACATATGTGTCACATTGCATATCTCGGACACTAGGGGGTGATTTTGAAAAAAAAAAAATTGTAAATGTGTTATTTAGCCTCTAATTAGTCTGGGCTATGTCCACCATAATTTTCCTTTAAGGATTTAGGTGTCCGGGTTCTTATGGGTTAAGAAAAAGTCACGTGACCGATACGGCTGCTGTTTCGCTTGTCTCCGACGCGCCAAACTGTGTTTGAGACTGTGTGCGTCTAGCACCGATTACTGATCCGTCTTCAACGAAGTTGTCCTCGGTCAGAAGGAGCAGGCAAGCTCCACTTGTACAGTACAGAGATGTTTATTTAGGAGGAGGGAGCAGGTGACATCAGGGAATGATTATTACACAGGTAGTTTTGTGGGAGTGTATGCATGTATGTGTGCGTGTGTGTGCGTGCGCGTGTGCGTGTGTGGTTATCTGAAAAGAAGACAAAGGTTACAAAAGGTTACATTAGCAACACAAGAAACTATACAGTGCAATTAATAAATGAATTTGTATTGTTACTGTCTGTCTGTTTTTGTTTTCTTTTAAAAATGGACCACGAGTCCGAAATAAAGATGACTTGAAATTGAATAAAGAAAAATCACATGCTATTGCACAAAGGGACCACAGAGGGGCGCTCCAACACAGTAAATGAACGTACACGCAAACCTTAAGTGTTCGCATAAATGCAATAATGAACAAATGGGCAGAACTGTACAAAATGGTAAATACACTAATTACAGGAAGATGCAGGGAGAATATTGGCTATTGCAAAAAGATGGACAATGGATGGACACAACTGAAGTGTTGTTACGTGGTAATTGCACGTGGAGCACATCAAACGATAAAAAAAATACACATTTGTAAACTGGCAAACTACAACATTCACACCAAATTACAAACAATATTTACATCGTATGAACGCACACAGTACTCATACACACAAGATTAGGCAGGACGACCAGGGCCTTCTGGAACTACAATAATAACAGGTGCATCATGGGTAATGCAGTCCAGCGGACTTTTAAAAAGTCAGAGCAGTGCGAATCTGGCTTTGACGCGGCGCGTATTGAGCGTTCAGGTGTCATGGTGCGTTCACACCGCGGCGTCAAAAACGCGCTGGCCGCCTCTATTTTGACGCGTGTGCATTTGAGGGCAGACGCTTTGGAAGCGCGTGCAAGACGCGAGTCCAGAGAGCGCGTCTCGAGCGTTGAGTGTTTTTCTGCTCCTTTTGTGCACAATGACAGACCATGTTGAGAGAACAGCTTTGGTGTATTTACTAAACAAAAGTCATCAGCGGAGCCGATCGGCTCGGCGGCGGCGTGTCTGGGTTCACGACATAATTCAGAGGCGTTCGGAGTTTTGGCGAGTTTCATTACTTGCTCCAGGAGCTCCGTCGGGATGATCAGCGCTTCCAGCGGTATTTCCGTGTGACCCAGGCCCAGTTCGATGACCTGCTGTCCCGCATTGGTGCGGATAACGTCCCTGTCCCCTGTCCCAGTCACCGTTTGTGTTTGTGACTCCAGCGCTTCCGAATGACGTCGCTGTGTCACTGGAGCGTGGTCTCTGATTGGTTGACACGCGCGTCGACCGCCTCAAAAGTTCAACTTGGTTGAAGTTCAACTTGGTTGAACTTTCGAGGCGTTCGACGCTAGTACGCTTGGGCGTCTGAACGCGTAGACGCGTGGAAGCTCAAGACGCGCCGCGCTAACGCCAGATTCGCGCCGCCTTGACGCTTGAAGACGCGCCGCAAAAACTCTGCGTCACCAAGACGCGCGTCCACCCTAGACTTTGAATGTGAGCTTGACGCATCTGACGCCGCGGTGTGAACGCAGCATCAGGCGCTTTGGTCAAGCGTCCAAAAGTTGAAAAAGCTGAACTTTTTGGCGTTTGATGCGCTGCGTCAACCAGTCAGAGACTACGCTCCAGTGACAAAGCGACGTAATTATCCGGAAAAAGTAGAAAGACATCAGCCATAAACTAGCGTAATTATGCGGGGCGCACCGGGAAGCATAATGGATAGTCACGCCGCAGAGTCGATCACATACGTTGATGGGTTTTATGTAATAAATACACTAAAATCATCATTGCATTGGAAACACAATAACTTAAATAATATTCTGCACACAAGTATGATTAGGTCATTGAATCAGTGTGTCTTGCGAGTGTCAACTAAGTTGCCTGCAATGATGTTCACCTTAAGATCCAACAGGTGTCAGTATAGAGCAGAGCAACACTGTACCGACACAGTATCAATACAGTTTGGTAAATGTGCCGAAACGCTTCATGAGGCCTCATCTACCCATCACTAGTAAAAGCAAACATTTAAAAGGCTCTTTAATAGAAAATGACTGTGGTATATATTTGTGTAATCCCTCTGTCATCCAGGTCTGATCCATAGTAAAAGAAAGGACGTTGTAGGAGTGAAGCCTCTGATTATGTGCCGGTCAGATCACTGGTGACCACTGCCATCTGTCTGTAGGGAGGAGCAAACTACCCATTCAGACAAAGAAAGAAAATTCGAGAGAGACCGGGAGAGCGAGGCGGGAGGCAGAAGCAGGACCAGAGGCACAGGAGCAGGAGAAATCCGGGAGCACGAGTCTGGAGGAGTAGCAAAAATCCGGTAAGTATTCAAAAAACAAGACATGTAGTAATCCAAGTAAGACAAAGTATTCACGTTGTCACGCGGACGGACTTACACCGAATGACAGGCGTGGGTCCCATTTATCCTCCCCAGGTGGTGCTGATCAGTGTTGACGAGGTGCAGGTGCGTGGAGGAGGAGCAGGGCGGGAGAGAGAGATCACAGGAGGCAGGGAAAACGTGGACAGCGGAACGTGGATCATGACACAGTCACATTCTGACATAAGTTTAAACTGCACAGATGAGTTGAAACATTTGACAAAATTTACCTCATTATAAATAATCTTCAGGTCAAAGTTCACACATTCATGTAGAGTTACATACTGGTTTCCTCTGATCTTGAAGGGGGAGTTGAAAAGGTAGGTGGGGTGTCTTATAGTGACATAAGACTGTGGGAGAAAAACATCAATTAACACAAGAGTTCATCCTTTTTGACTGAAAACCAGGACTCCTCCCCCATTACCCGAATGTAAGTGGCAGCCAATCACAGCATGCTCTCTTTCTCTTTCAATCACCTCTGTGCGTGCATATATCTTGTGTTATTGTGTCTGTGGCATAAATTTGTTTCATTATTATCGCTTCTAGTCTATATTTACTTCCACAATATATCAAATTTCAAATATGTTATCATGAAAAGCCTATCCCAATGGTTCAAACTGAGAGTGGGAGTGAGTTTACCCTTTGAAATGATGCAGAATTGAAGCAAAACGTTGCACTACAATTGATTTGAGCTGTAGAGGGTTGAATTATGAACTTCTCATTAGAGACGCAAACTCAGTGAAGAGTTACTTTCTGTTATTTATTTATTGCAGTTCATATTTGTAAAACAATATTGTACATTTAGAATACTTTTGGGGGGATAATTCTGACACTTTCCTGTCACTCTACAGCGCCCCATCGTTGCTCTACAACAGCAAATAATAGATATCCTGGATGACGGATATTAAGCTTTTACAAACCATTAATACAGACCAAATTTATCTTCCATTGTCGTGACATTTACAGATTAACTTTCTGCTGCCAAATATCAGCTACATTTTTGATATCAGGTCGATACGATATCTGAGGAAATCCTCCGTCTGTTTTCTGCCAGTTGTCTGTTATAAAAAGATCTTCTTGTGGGAGACTCTGTATAGTCCAGATCATTTTTACAATCATCAAAATATTTTCAGAATCATTAGTCACGATTTGGTTGATTAAACGTCGCAGTCTTAGTCTAAATGAGAGAGTATGCTGTATTTTTATCAAAACGCAGGAAAATGTGACATTTAATTAACATAAAAACCTCAGAGTTTGCAGTTTGATCATTGAGACTCAAATCAATTGTGAAAAAATGTGTTTACCGTGTTGTTGATGGCGATCTCGTAGTCATGGCTGGAGTCTATGGGAATCTTAAGGTCAGAGGGGCTGAAGTCCACGGTGCTGTTTTTTATCACCGAACGAGCAGGATTTACTACAAAAAGACAAGATATTTAATTTACTTTAGTCCATTAGTTAATGAATCCATCACTTGGAGAAGGGAGAGTGAATATATGATACAGAGGATGAGAGAGACAGTAAATATATATCATGGGACCCCTGTTGTTCAATCTGTACATGCTGCCATTAGGTCAGTTAATACGCAGCAACAATGTGTCCTACCACAACTCTGCAGATGACTCTCAGATCTATGTCTCACTGCAGCAGGTGAATATGGACCAGTGGATTCACTCTGACACTGCATCCAACAGATCAGTGTGTGGATGCAAAACAACTTTCTCCAGCTAAACTCAGACAAGACTGAAGTCATAGTCTTTGGTCCACAGGAACATAGAGAAAGTGTCAGCAGTCACCTCCAGTCTCTCTCTAAAACCTACAAATCAGGCAAGAAATGTAGAGGTAATAAAGGACTCAGATTTGAACTTTAACAGCCACATCAAATCAATAACATCTGCAGCTTTTTACCACATAAAAATATTGCAAAAATCAAAGGTTTACTGTCAAAACCAGACTTAAAGAGATTTATCCATGCATTTGTCTCCAGTAGGTTAGACTACTGTAACAGCCTGTTCACTGGCCTCTCTAAACGAGCATTAAGACAGAACAGTACATCCAGAACACTGCTGCTCGGGTCTGACTAGAACCAGGAAGTACTTCACACATGTGTCCTGTCATTATTATTATTAAAAATGAGTGGAAGCTAGCGCAGCAATAGCTAGATGACTTCGCTCAAGCTAAGCGACAAATAGCAAAAAAAATGACACTTACTTGTCGACATAAAAAAACAATAAAAAGCACGTCCTGATTCATCTTCCTTCCGTGGTCCCGCTGCAGCTGACTCTGTGGAAAAAAATCACGCAACTTGACACCTATAGGACAAATCATATTTAAAACAGAGACAGAGGACCGCCCTGCAGTACTGTGCGTGCCGCCGGTATAAGGAAGAAGAAGAAGAAGATAAGCAAGACATTTTGTAAGTAAATAAGTATAAATAACGAATGAATGAATGAATGAATGAATGAATGAATGAATGAATAAATAAATCACTGTATTCTCGTTGTTCATTTTCTTCATTTTAAAGTTTACTGTGATCTGATGGTTGCTTAAGTATATATTGCACAACTTGTGAAAAGTGGTTAAATGTAATAGTTTTAGGAAATGTCTAATTTATCCCTGCTTCAGACCTAATTTAGTTTTCTAGCTTTTTTATTTTATATTTATTCATTTTTACTTTATCTTTGTCCTTGTGGGGTGAAATGCTTTTACTTTTTACTCTTTTAATTATCATCACCTCCCAAAATTACAATAGCATCTTTGTATTTATTTTGTAATTATCCGATTTTACATTAAATAAAAAATAAATTCTTTGTCAGTGTTGGGTTATTAAAATTATAAAGATCGCATACACTAAAAACTTTCTACTCCATTTTTTAAGAATAAGAATAATCCATCTGCAGTCAGAAAAAAAAAAAGACTCTAACCAACGTGACCTTGTAACTTATTTAGAATGGCGCCCCCTTCTGTCTGTGATGGTGCATTACACTTAAGCTAATTTTAAGATAAAGAAAACAAAAACTAGCTAACAATAAATAAAAATTAACAACAGAACACATTTTTTAAATTATACAACAAATAATGATAGGGGTGGTATTATATATATTATAAAGGTTGTATTTGGTGATGTAAAGGGCATATTGTTTTAAATAATTTAGGTTCAAACGTTTTTGTTTTTTATTGTATCTCTGTTTAACTATATAGCAGAAAAGTTGAATCTGAGGGTTTCCTTTGGAGTGTTTTGCTTTGTGGATATGAATGGTTGCCATTAAAATAATTTCAAACAAAGATAAACGTAGTAGTTTGATTAGCTGCTTTCAAAAAGACACGTGGGTCATTTCCCCTCCCCCCCTAAACGTCTCAAAAGTCAGTTTCACTTTGCTTCTGCCAGTCTTTAGTCTGCCCCTGTGTTCGTCTCTTCTGCTGCAGGATGGTGGTGATTTGGGCGGTTTTTCTGTGTAAGTTCATCTGCACTTGTGTGGTTCCTGCTGGAGACTTGTTCACCTCATGTGCTGCAGCTGCGCATTATTTCTGTGGCTTTATTTATCACGGCATCATTTACTTTACAAATATTACTCATGTCTACTTTCTTTTACTTATTTTAACAGTAGATGATGTATTTTTGTCTGTTTTAAAGCATGCCATTTCTTTTTACTCGGCTGCATGTTTTAAAGCATGTGTTTTTGTCACATTTTTTATTGCAGAGCTGCAGCAGCTAAAAGGCTTGCAGGAAATTTGGTTCAGAAACTGATTGGATATTGTACTCTTTATTTAGTTTTTGGCGTACTTTGTTATTTTATTGCTTTACATAAAATGCATTTATAAATGAGAACAGATCAGATCATGTGATATTTGCATATCTACTTTACTTTATCTTTACAGCTTTGGCATATGTGTCTGCAACTGGAGATCAGCTTTATGAATTTGAAGTATTTCCAGGTCAAAATGTAACTGTCCCTTGCACAGCACAGCAGAAAACAGGACTGCAGTACTGGGCATGCCGCTGGTATAAGGTATAATATATATTTTTCATTATTAAACTTTATTTCACAAGTTTAGTAACTTTTTTTTAACAGAAAGTAGAAGTTGGAGCAGGAAGAGACGCAGAACACGGCTCTTTTGTAATCTGACCTTGTGATAAACTGCTTGGAATTTGAAACTAAACAGGTTTTGCAGCTGGTGGGAAGAAACATTAACCTCGTTAAAGTTACTTATTTATGAACTAATTCAGTTTTTACTAAGCAAGAAAAAAACCCTTTGTATGCTTGTTGTTCATAGTCTTCATTTTAATGTTGTTTACTGTGATCTGATAGTTGCTCAAGGGTGTGTTACACAACTTGTTTACTGTTGGCAGACGTATCTTGTAATTTAAGAGCCGTGGAGTTTGATTTACAAGATATAAATGTGTTTCCTGTGAACTAGATTCGCAGTACAGGCAAATACAATTTCAAAATTTCCCTCCAAATTCACAAAGTGGCAACTGGAGCGCTGCAGTGAGCGCCCTCCCCCTGGTACCAGAAGTATTTCATTAGATTATATATTAAAAGTTTGAAAGCTCAGGACTAATCAGCTCTGTGGTAAGTAATGTGCACAAGAGTGAGTCCTGGGTGAGTCCTGGGTGAGTCCTGGGTGAGTCCTGGGTGAGTCCTGGGTGAGTCCTGGGTGAGTCCTGGGACAGTCCTGGGACAGTCCTGGGACAGTCCTGGGACAGTCCTGGGACAGTCCTGGGTAGGGGTGTGCTAAAATATCGATACACCGATATGTATCGATATTGTTAAAATCGGTATCGATTCTTTGTTTCCTAGTATCGATAGCGATATTCCCTCCAGACGTTACTCTTTACGGGTGAAGAGAAGCGAGAAGCAAGAGAAACGAAAATGTCAGAAAAAAATTTTCAACCGCCTTCCTCCCTCTAGTTAGAAACATGCATTAATCAAAAAGCACTTCATTGTGTTTTTTAATCTTCAATAAATGGAAGATAAATGCACCATTTAATGTTTTTTTTTTTTGTTTGTTTTTTTTGTGAAAATTGGGTTGACCATTTAAGTGAGGTTGAAGGCCTTTATTTTTTTCTGTATTGTATCGATTTGAAATATATCGTATCGTATCGAAATGACACTGTATCAAGATATGTATCGTATCGTGGACTGTGTATCGAGGTACGTATCGTATCGGCAGCTTCTTGGTGATACCCAGCCCTAGTCCTGGGACAGTCCTGGACAAGTAAGTCCTTGTTTTGCAATGTGTAAATTCTTAGTTTCATCACAAAATGTTTTTCCATAATTTCCCAACACTAAAATTGCTCAAGTGCTAACAGGCTTTTCATTCAGATGGACACTCACCTTATTGAACTACATTATTGCATTATAGCATTGAATAACATGAAGGGCACTACTGTTCTTTTCATTTTTCATGTATCTTTATTTATACAAGGAGAGCTTAAACAAACATTCCTGCTGTGAGTCTGTGTGAGGCAAGACTCAACTAGCCGTACTTATCCCGTCTCTTCTCAGTAAGGAGGTTGGTGGTTACACTCCTGATTTCTCCACCATCCCTTTGTAAGGCCTATAGTTGCTCTGTAGAACCTTAGATATTTAAAGCAAACCTATTCTGCAAAATTAACTTTTCAGAGCTTTTAACCAACATAGTAGTTTCCCCTCAACATTTACTCACCTGAAGTTGTGTTTTGAGTGATCTGTGCATGTTTGAGCAATCTTTAAAGGTCCTATATTTTGCTAAATTGACTCTTTTGAGCTTTAAACCATGTTAGAATGTTCATCAAAAACATACCTGGAGTTGTGTTGTTTGAGTAATTCTGCATTATTAGGCGGTCCACATCTCCAAAGCTCAAAACGCTCTGTTCCACATTGCGATGTCATGAAGAGGGAGTTTTCAAGTTAAGTCAAGGCTCCTTTTACCTTTTGTTCAATAATGTTGGATGATTCCAGAGCTGTATGCACCCACTGCTCTGTATTTACTTATTTCTCCAGTTTTATTTTTGAAATCAGTGATACTCGTAGCATTCAGCAGCGTTAAGTTTTCATGTTGGTACAAAAAATGTTGTGCTCGCTAGTGTGATGTGCACCTATCCACAGGGGGGCGCTGACGGCTTTGTTGTGATGACGTTTACAGCACGTTTCTGCTCCCATTGGCCAGTTTTCTAATGAGGAAGTTTCCGTTCTGTATTTTCTTTTATTAAGTTGTTTTAGAGGAATATTGTGATTTAAAATGTGTAAATTATAATGTAGTGATCCATGGTGCCATAGATTAAAGCTATAGAGACACATGCTCGCAGTGGCTCTTTAAAAAAAAAATTGGTTCAGTGGAACAAATACATGCACAACACATGTTTTCTTTTCCAGGAAGTACATAATATTATTACAATAATTTGGCTATTCATAGTGACTAACCAAAATATGACCATGGAGAGTCAGAGGAGGTGGTGTATAAATGCACAGTGATATTTTCAGCTTAACAATAATACACCGGGGCTTTCTGCAGCTGTGTCATACTTATAAAAAGCTCATTTATTTTGACTAATTATGATCACTACAGGGTAACCGGACTACACCTGTCTAAACTAGCCTGGTGAATCAAACTCTATTCAAATGCAGGAGGGTTTAGGACAGGGATCGGCAAACCGGCATCCATACTGCAGCTCCACGTAGCTTGGGAAAATAAATTTAATTTCTTCTATTAAAGTATTTTATTTGTGTTAGTTTTTTTTTTTTAAATGGAAGATTATTGTGATCTTGAAATATTCAAATAAAATAATATTTTATAATTTTTTGTCGCTGAAAATATAAGCGTCACACTTGCGGAAGCTTGTATACCAGCCATGAACTATGTTACAAACAAAGGCTCAAGCCTCACAGACGACAGCTCACAGTCCTGCGTACAGATACAGTCCTGATCTGCAGACGCTGTGCTGAGGTTCAGGAGCAGAAGTGTCTGTAGCACTTCATGGATTTCATAACCAACACACTTTAGTTGTTTATACAAAGCATAAAGGTAAAAAAAAAAAAAAAAAACACACAATATATACAGTGTTATCTTCATTTTAGATGTTAAAAAGTATTTGCGGCTCCCAGTGTTTGTTTTCCGTGGAAACTGGGCCCAACTGGCCCTGTGGGTGTTAGAGGTCGCTGACCCCTGATCTAGGATCAGGCTCACAGCAAATCATTTCTCTGACCACCCAAAACTGGCCTTTTACTTAGAGCTGCTGTCTGACATCTCTGAATATCCCTCCACCCTTCACAACCAAATCTAGATCTTCTCTGAACCGGGTATAGATGGTTTATATACCCGTTCAGAGAAGATCTAGATTAGACCCAGATCACACTGAGCTTGTGATTGGATCTGACCACTTTACCAATGCTGTTTGTGTAGGAGACTGGAGTCCCTCGCCTGAGCGGGCTGGTGTCCCTAGCGCTCCCTGATGGTCAGATGAGGTGGTACGTGGGCGCAGACACGCGGATCTCTCTGGAGGAGGGGACTCTGAACCTGCAGCTGCCCACAGTGAACTGCTCTGACCAGGCAGTGTACCAGTGTTACCTGGCCGCACCTGTGGGGGAGCAGAACAGGGAGGGGAGAGTACGCCTCAGTGTAACAGGTAAAACATATTACTTACTATTACTATTAATATTTACATTTATGATTTACACCTTTATGATACTGTTACATATAATATGGCTGAGCCGATGGGGTCAGATGGAGCAGAGGAGAGGGTCTTTGTTTTTTACATGACATGATGGCCACAGGATGATTTTTGTGCAACTATCGACACAGAAGTGAAAAAATGCTTCAGATGTACTTCATGGGAAAATACTGGTTGTTTAGATAAGGTTTCACAAGGTCTTTGTAATATTTGTACAGTAAACACATGATAGTGACTCACCTTATTTGACTTCTGCAAAAAAGCTGTTTTGACTAGATTAGATTACACGTAACATAAACAGGCTAATACTGTGCTATGTTTGTAAGAAAAGTACTATAAATATAAAGCTTATGTATTTTTTCAAAACGTACTCCAGTAAAAATGAACCAATTAAACGAAACGAAAGAGTATTGAGCCCAAAATGATATAATAATCAATATCACTTGATTTGTCCCCGAGGGGCAATTTAAACACATTGAGCAGTAAAGTACAATTATAATTGATACTTTGCAGCTGATATCAACATTCTCTGGGGGTGTGATGCTAACTGGAGACACTGCTCTGTTTGAGGCTCTATTAGCCTTTAATCTGAGGTTTGTTTTAACACAACCTTAAAGACCTGACTTGACTGGAACTACAACAGGTGAGCTGATTTGTGCTGTTAAACAAGTCCCTCTCACATAAGATTACAGACATAAGCTAGCTAGCATTAGCCAACAGTTTTTCAGTTAGTCACGCTCACCTTTTTGTTTGAAAATCAAACCCCTACACAAGCAGAACACCCACAGAGTGATGTTACCACAGAGTGTCAATGAAAAGCTCAGTGCTGCTCAACAGGTGGAGTCATCAGATCCAGTGTCGGGGCAGGGTGAGGAGAGGAACAGCCCTCTGGACAAAGTTGTTTGGGAAACAATCTAAACAATGAAATGAAATAACAATCTAAAATGAATAGCCAGCTCGATTTATAGATACAGTCTATAAATCAATGATGCTGTTAGACCCTTAGACGCAACTCGTGTGTTGGGCTTTACAAAAATAAACTGAATTGAAAATTGAAATTCCCATATGGCCTAAAAGGAAAAGGAAACTGCAGCTGCTGTTAACACTGCAAATCCCAAATGAACACACATGAATCGGGCAGTGGCTCAGTGAGACTCTAAAACATGCACACAACTAATACATGACATTACATCAGAATGTCTAAATAATACACATTCTCTATCTGAAAGCCTTCATGTATTTAAAAAGGCTCAGTGTACAATAGAAGAAATCATTTGACTAGTCAAATATGAAATGGTTAGTTGCAGCCCTAGTCAGTGGTTAGTTTGTGCACCAAGCAAAAGGTCAAATGTTGTATAATTGTATCTCTAATTCAAGTTCCGTCCACAAATAGATCCCAGGAAACTAAAATGACGGAACACTCAGCAGTGACCTCCATTCACATGCGCACAAGTCCCAGAACATTCCAGGTCTGTTCTGTTCACAAAGGTCCTATATCAAGATATTTTCTCATCTGTTTATAATGTCACAAACAGACCTGGAACCCTGCATATTTAGGCTGAGTTCTACTCTACAGAAAATGCTCATGTGATAATACAAGAAGTGTGTTTTTTAAACTCCATATAGCTTCATAAGAATCTCTACGATCTCTACTGAATAAAAGGTAAAGGTAGCTGTTAACTTGAGAATTATCACTTCACAAGGTGGAACTGAGCATTTTGAGCATTGGAGATGTCGAGAGACTAGTAAACCAGGATTACTCAAATGTGTGAATGAAATAAAACACTACTCCAGGTCTGTTTTTTTTTTGAGGAGGTAAACAACATTGTAACATGGCTTAAAGCTCACAAGAGTCTATTTTGTGTAGTAACATAGGACCTTTTCACCTGCCATTTGGCTCTTTGCGCTCACATATTAACACAAAATGATTTTCCTGATAAGTTTTTCGCTTCATTCACACTGTTGAGATAAAATGCAGGTAAAACTCCTGGGTTAGGCTCCATGTGTGAACGTCGTCCCCTTCTGTTCCAGGCTGCCCAAGAGAAGAGCCAACTCCTGGGCCTCCTCTGAACTCCCCAGAGCATGTGGTCCGTGTGGATCATGTGGATCATGTGGATCCCATGGTTCCCATGGTTCCCATGTCTGCGTGTCTGTCTGGTCCTGTTCGTGGTTCTGTGTTCAGCTATGACATTGGTGAGTATTTTCCACCTTTACTCACACAGAGACTGTACTGTTGTCATGATCCTCAACACTAAATGGTACTTTCTTTTCTATTCCTATGTGTCCTTATCTGTGTAATCCCTCATTGGTCTAGGTAGGTTCATAGTGGTCCATGGGTGTATACTAGTCCATGGGTGTATACTAGTGTGATACAGCTGAAGATCATTCTAAAGATATTCAGGAAAGGTTCATTTCTGTCCTGTGAATTAGGACTTTGATGGTAACCACAATATTCCAATACTGCCATGATCAATTACACCACATGATGCTCAAGTGAGCACGGTAACCGCATTTTACATTTCAGTGAGGCTCCATGCACATGGCTGGCAGAATTTTACTATTCAACTATGAACCAATTCATGTTTGCATGGCTCTAAGCTGCGGCGCAGACAAGCGTCGGAACGGAACACATTAGTGTGTACTCGTAACTGGTCTCTAAAACCACATTTAGTGAACAGAAGAGACTGTTTCTGACACACGAACATGTCTCCCTCGTGCCCGGCTGTTTTTATACAGCATTTTAAATTTATATAGCGGTTAAATTTCTTTTAACAGTGACTGCCCTACTGTGAATACAACAATAATTGTACTGCTGATTTATTCTTGATTGTACAAACATTGGGCATGATTTCCATATATTTGTTATAAACTTTTACTTTTCTTCTAATAAGAGACAAATATTGTAAAAAGCTTAATGGCTTATTTCATAGACGTGTTGTCCTTCGCCAGGTGTCACTTTGATGTGTCTCTGGGGTTGAGGCTCAGTTTGACATGTCTGACAGATCATTCCTGCTGTCACATGGTGGTCTCTGGACAAAATACATTTTTGTTTATAAATTAATAAATTATTAATAATAATTCATAATTTGGTATTTTGGCTCAAAACTGGGGATGAACTCCAAAAACCTCTTGCACAACATACATCCACATGTCCTTTAGTTACCTGCCTGTGTTGTGTCTGTCCACAGTTTTGCCTGAAGAAAAACCAGTGGAACAACCCAAAGGAGACCATAGACCACCCTTTATACCCGGACCTCTCTCCTCGTCTGGAAAAACAAAAATGCATATTCGTAAACTTCATTTTTCAGCATTCACCGTATTCAAAAATCTCCAACTCAAAATTCACCAATGTTTAAATCCACAGTGTTTGGAAACAATGGATTCTCAGTTCTGTGATGCTCACGGTTCCACGCTGGATATACAAAAAGAATATTTTTGTAAAAGACGATTGGTCACAACAACATGCTCCACAAACCTCAAAGAAAACATGCTTATTTTATTTTTGATGACGTCACTGAACCGCAGTATAATGTGCACAGTTTGTGTTAATGACAAGAAAAGTTTTATATTTAAGTTAGAGCTTCCAAAATGTTTTAAGGATAAATTTAGGTAACATTGATCACACTCCCAGTGCAGGGGAGCAAACTGAAGCAACTGGACTGAACCGGGACTAAACCAGCGTTTAACTTCACTTCTAAAATAAAATGTGGATTTTGTTATTTTGTTGAATTATATTCACCTTTTTCTGGAAGTTGCCGTGGCGCCTCCATCGTTATTCAGGTTGTATTATTTTGCTTGGCGCTGCTGATCTTTAGTGCAAATAAGTTCTACACAGATTATAGAGCTGTTCTAAAGCCTCCCAGTTGGTGCAGTGTTGACTTGTTGGTCACATGATCATAGAATGTTTAACAGAAATCAACCTCTTTTATGTCATATTTTAGTGGCAAAACTTTTCTTAAATTCTCTATTGACATGAATGAGGCTCCTGCTTAACCGGACGTACCACTATAAAGAACATGTGATTTAGTAGCATTTCGAGGCAAAAGTGGCGGGGCTGAATAAGGTCAATATGGCAGCTTTATGTGGGTTTTTTTTGTCACACTTTGTTTGTGGGTTCATGACAAAATCTTATCATTTGAATGGTCAAAGATCTTTAAATTGCACCTCTCACCAGAAACAGAGGCCATGACTAGTCTATTAAAATGTACAAAAAAAATAGTTGAATCCTGTGTTTTTTAATATTTCATTTCTTTAAGATCATTCCCTTGTAAGTTGATTTTGCTGCTAGATGTCGAAACCTACGGAGCTGGTTCTCTTGTGTGAATGGTGTGTTCAAGTGTTTTTTTTTTTTTTTATCCCAATAAACTTTTTGGATTTCTCAATTTAGACTTTTATTGATGGGACACACAGGCTCCAGCTGACATGAAAGAGGAGATTAGACTGCCAGTTAAAGTCAGAGGTGGTAGAGTAGTAAAACATTTTACTCAAGCATGAGTACCTCAAAATATTACTCAAGTAGAAGTACAATGTAGTGGTCAAATAAATTACTTATAAAGTAAGAATAAAGTACTACTCAAGTAAGAGCCTGGGTCTGTCTACGCAGGTCAACTGTTGTGTTCTTTGTTTGCTGGTCTTAGGATGGAGTTGGACAGTATATGGGGAGAAGGTGATGTCTAAGGCCCCCAAGAGTTAGCCAGTAGGACCATTAAGGCTGAATGATTATTCTACGTAGGTCTCAGACACAGTGCACACTTAGTGTAGCTCAACAGACCTAGCCTACATACAGAAACTGAAGAATAGTTGTTTACAGTTTCAGTGTAGTTAGTTCCTCCCTTCAGACACATATAAGACAGTGTCCAGCAGTGATCTGACCAGAACTGAAGAAGCGGCTTGAATGAGCAGCCAAACTTCTTCACTCCTACAACTTTTTGTCCAGTTGACAGTTCTAACTGTGGCTTTCATTGATCTTGTGTTTGAGTTTATATTTAAATACATTTAGATCTTGGTTATTCTAGTTTTAGTAAAGCAGTAGAGGGAAACTTGAGGAACACGCTTCAGGAAAGCCATTCACACTTTGTCTAACCATCGTGGCTCCAGTACAGGACCTGGGGCCACAACAGCCAGACACTATAAGACTCTACACTCAAGAATGCTGTTTAATCATCCTACCATCATGTCAGCATAATGTGTACACATTTCCTAATCCTCACATAGTATGCAAGTTCAGGATATTTGATATAAAGATGCTGCTAACTTTCTGTCTCTATGGAGGGTTTTATAGCAGATTTCACCACTCGTCTATATGTCATGAAGAGTTTGCACAACATTATAACTCACTCTACTCCTACTCCAGACTACACCTGAGACAGGACCACATGAAATGAAAATAGATCAGTGTTTAGTATTACAAAAAAGGAGTTTGGGGTCCTGAAATCGAACGGGGCTGAGTTGAAACTAAAGAACTTGTAATATACCAAGGTGTACTCATGAAAAATATTAGTAGAAAAATAACCATGGCAGAGGGGTCTGGCTCCCAGACTATTTTAAATGCGTTTATTGCTCTATTGCAACCTGCATTCTCCAGGTCCCCACAGATCTGACCTGTAACTTGGCTTGCTTGTAGACCACACCTCTTGTCAGGTACACTAATTGTATTTAGTGGATATTGCACATTTGAAAGACAAAACAAGCTCTTCATAGTGACAAAATAAGGTCAAACAAACTGCTAAATAACCCACTCAGTCTGACTTATTTTAAAAGCATTAAAAATAAAAGCAAGCTTGTTTCCTGCAGCTACATAGGAATCACACAGTCACACAGGAAACATATTTTTTGTCAATGTTGTTTGTTTCACTTTTGTTTTTGCTGATATATCCAGAGATCTGCAAACACTTTGCTTTGGGATTCATAATGTTGTTCAGTGACTGACTGAAAATGAAAATCAGTAGACTCAGACTAGACAGTAGTCAGACTCAGAGCACACATGAACTCGTGTGGAGGAAGGTGGATTGTCCCTATTCCACAAGATTCTCTGTGCTGTTCTCCCTCAGTGTAAAAGCTGATTAACTCATGGCTGTGAAACAAAAGTCACTCTGCTTTGATGTGTATGTAGCTTTGTCATTGTGAGCTCTAAATACTCGGAGCTCAGATGCTCTGGAAGGAGACTTGCTTGGGGCGACTGAAGGCTGCCAGTCTGTGGCCGGGGCAGGTCTGGGCCCTGTCCTGTCCATATCTGCTGTAATTAAGAATAAACTTTTTGTATTTCATAGCTCAGCAGTCAGACCAGAGAAACAACCGGTGAAAAGAAAAACAATATCAAACAACCAAAGAATAAAAAAAAAAAAAAAACATAACAACATAACATAGAGCCCTAAACCATCCAAAAGAGTAGATTAAACACACCATGTACAGACTCTATAAGCCTCAGACCATAAACTACTCACACATGACCACAGCTGGTAAACTCAAAAATCATAACTCTATTAAAGTGAAGCATGTGGATCTATTCAGTACAAGATCCAAAAACCCGCTTGTTACAGTACTGACATTTTCGTGCAATACTGCCCTTCTGTTACCTTCTGACTTAAATGGGAACAGATCGTCCAAAGACGCCTCATAGATCCACAGTACAGTACAGATTTATGCTATCACTAACCAACCTGAAAATCAAAAACATTTCTACAAAACAATAATATAAGTTAGTCTAGTACTCAGTGTCTTCAGTCTCAGAGTCAGACATAACTGTGATGTAAACAGAAAGAAGAGGTCAGACAGAACTGGTGTAAGAACTGAGGAAGAGCTGAGGAAAAGCAGGAAGCAGTGCGATTTGTTTTGCAATGGCAGCTTCTTTAGAGGAAGCCACAATTCCACAACTAGTACAACCAGACATGCAAAATGAACAGAAACAGAAAGCTAGAAAACTGAGGTAAACAGGAAGATAACAGCAATGGACCTATCCAAATGACACATACTGCAGTGAAAGTACTTATTTTTACATGATTATTTGCAGATCACCACCAACAAATTGCATCAATGAAATTATGAACTGGATCAGTACAAATTTGGTCTGCAGACCTTATAAAACCAGCTTTGATTTTGGGAACAGAGGAGGGGTAAGGGTCAGGGATGGGTAGGAGGGTATTAGAGGAGTAAAAGTTACAGTAGTGTCCAACACAGTAAAGAATACAAAAGTAGAGTAAGATGCCTCAAAGAGAAAAACACCCAAAGACAACACCAGACATCGCAATAGTCACAGATTTCATGATCTTGAAGATTTTTAAAGACATCTAGTTCAGGTTGGAGAGGAATGTCCATCCTTTTCCTGATTAAGATCTCATGTACAGAGAGATCCATTAGATGCATGTTTGTTACATATTGTTACATCTGTGTCGGTCCAAACACCGAGCTCATACAGGTCACGAGTCAATAACCTGCCAGTGTCTATCAGCATCACTGAATGTCTGGAGTTTTTGTTCAGTGTGGGTTTTTGTGCAGTGCTTGTTCTCCTGAGAGGCATCAACATGTATAAGATATTTTAATTGCTGCTTTAACTATAACTGTCCTGTGGAAATATTGAAAATTATTTTTTGAGTGGGGTTGGATTGGGGCCTTGTTTCTTCCAAATGTTCCTAGTGTTTAATTATCTTTAAGTTTAGACACATTTATACTGCTGGACATTTTGTTTTTCATTTTTCAGACGCATTTAAACAACTTTAGTTTGACTACATTATGTACTTGTTGTTATAAGAAAGAATCATTATAACTGTTACTATTGAGAACCTTTGGGCCCTTGTCTCTGTCCCTCCTCATTTTGTCCCTGTGCAGGTCCATGTGCACCTGGTCTGCACAGGGAGGACACTCAACTGGAGTCTACACTTTCTGGATCATAATTATGACTTTAATTAACCTCTAAAAACAAAAGCATTAAAAAGCCTGTCTTTATGTGTTAATAAAATGTTTCTGTTTAAAATGGAAAATTTTAAACACACTCAGGAGTATTAACATTTTGAGGAAATGTGAAGTTCATCTGTCCATCCATTTTCTTCCACTTTATCCGGGGCTGGGTCATGGGAGCAGCAGTTTCAGCAGGGAGGTCCAGACTTCCCTCTCCATACACACTTTCTCCTTCCTGGAGGATCCCAAGGCGTTCCCAGGTCAGCTGAGAGACATCTGGTGTGTCCTGGGTCTTCCCCAGGGTCTCCTCTTGGTGAGACAATCACAGAACACGTCTCCAGGGAGGCGTCCAGGGGGCATTCAGAACAGATACCCGAGCCACCTCAGCTGCTCCTCTTGACGTGGAGGAGTAGGGGCTCTACTCTGAGATCCTCCTGAGTGACTGAACTCCTCATCCTATCTCTAAGGGAGCGCCCAGCCACCCTGCGGAGGAAACCCATTGCTTGTATCTAGAATCTTGTCTTTTTGGTCACTACCCAACGCTTATGACCATAGGTGAGAGTAGGAACGTAGATTGAGAAATCGAGAGCTTTGCCTTTCTGCCTCTGCCTTTGACCTTCTTTACTGGTTGGGCAAACTCCCATGAAACCTCGAGCACCCGATGGAGAGTATAGAGTTGGTCCAGTGTTCCGCGACTGGGACGAAAACCACATTGCTCCTCCTGAATCCAAGGTTCAACTACTGGTCAGATTCTCCTCTCCAGTACCCTGGAATAGACCTTACCGGGAAGTCTGAGGAGTGTGAGTCTTCTGTAGTTGGGACACACCTTTCAGTCCTCCTCCTTAAAAAGAGGGACCACCACCACAGTCTGCCAATCCAGACCTTCAAAGTGTATAATTTCCATGAACAGTGCACCTGTGTTATCATTTATGTGTCTCCTTCGAACAACTGTAGGACCAGCGGCTGGTTTGGGAATAATAGACAGGTCAAAGAAGACACAGAAATGATCAGAGCAACATCCACCACACCGACATTTGACATATTTAATTCTTTTGTAATGAGCAGGTCCAGAGTGTGTCCTCTTGTGGGTGGGCTCAGTGACATGCTGAGTCAGACCAAAGGTTTCAAGGACAGAGCTCTTTAGCGTTTCTGTCAAACACATTATCCACATGTACATTAAAATCTCCTGTAATGACTGAACCATAAAAGTCTGTGCATATGACTGAAAGCATCTCAGTAAAATCACCAATAAAACTCAGACAGTGCAGGGGAGGTTTGTATATGACTAAGTAGTGTATGGAGGGGGGTTCTTTTTAAAACAGTTTTAACATTTAAAAAAAAACATACTTAAAAGATGAAAAACTCAGACCTGATTTTGATTTTTTTTTAAATTTCCCCAACACTTTAATTTCCATTCGTCAGTGCAGCACCTCCATTGCTCACCCACCCACCTCTCAATTTTGTTTCCCTCACCTGGAAACATGATGGGTGTTTGTAGATGCAGGTAGATTCAACAGAGCCTCTAAAGTCCTATGAAAAACAAAACAAAAAACTTCATACAGTAGGAGTCACATTTTAAACCTGACCAACATCTGAGAGAAGACTGAATTCTGCTAAACAAGAATCCCATGTATTTCAGAACATATTTGTAAAGGTCTAATCTACAGGGTTAGCAGCTTTTATACAGAATAGGACCCCATGGAGGCACATCCGGCACACAGGCTGGCTTTTAAAGGTGTCCAAAGTCAGGCTTAAAACTATGTTCCATTCTGGGAGGGTGTGGAAAAAATGAGTTTTTCTACTGGGTTTTAAAGTTGATACTTGTCTATTCAAAATGTTAAGTCTTCAGTTTGTTTGAGTCCGTTTGTTTTAGTAGTTTTATGTTGTGTCTATGGCATTGGCTTTTTCACAAAATAACTACAGTTGTTTTGATGAGCTGTAGAAATAAAGTTTGTCTTCTATAGGTGTAAGCAAATGAAAAACAAAGTGTGACAGTGGAAAGATTCAGGTTATACTTAGCTTTCCTTTGTGTGTCATAGGCCTGTAGGTGTGAAGTTCAAACTATATACAAGTTATACTCCTCTGCATCCTGTGCTCCTCTGACCCACTCCTGTTTCTCTTACCCATACCTTTCCAAATGACTTTTTTTACTCGTACTTGAGTTATTTCACCCATTACTTTGTACTTCTACTCTACTTTACATAAGGCTACATCTTTTGATCAAACATTGACCACATTTGATTTAATTCTTTTATTTTACCGAATGTTCAAATGTTTTGAATTTTTATCAACTATTATCTGTGACTCGATAGCCCCTTTTGGCATTAATCGCTACAACTTTCTTAAAAACAAATCCAGATCATAGTGGTGCACAGTTCCTTTAAGAATGCTTTTCGGTGCAGTATGTGTTATGTGTTGTCGTGGCCGAGTGGTTAAGGCGATGGACTAGAAATCCATTGGGGTCTCCCCGCGCAGGTTCGAATCCTGCCGACAACGAGACATTTTCATTTTTAAACAAATAATAAGAAAACAGCGCCTTAATAAATGTATCATATATGTATGTTATGTATGTATGTTATATGCACGTTAGTCACAACAGGACGAAGGGAAACTTATATGAAATAACGTTTACTTACTGTGGCTTCAACAAGGTGGCTTGGCTCTCACAGAAACACAGACAAACGCTAAAATACGACCAAAATGAACATACTAACCAACGATTAATAATCGGTGTTTCCCATAATATAAAAGAGACAAGCATCGCAGCTAACTAGCATGCTACATGGTGCTCCTCCGCCCATAGTTTAAAATAAACTGGACTATATATTGGCATAACAAAATTAGACTTTGTTGCTCTTTGTATTATCATAAACTTATAACAGAGACTGCACTTGTAAAAAAAAATAAAATTAAACATTAATAAAGAGACATTTATATTTCTCAAATTGAATGAGATGAAATTATTCAAATAAAAAAATATTTGTGCCACCATAGTCTTAACAAAACCTATGGGAAACACTGCTAATAATATATATTTTTTAATCAAAAACACGCAAATATTAGTTTGTTTCATGTTTTATCTTTAAGTTTGCCGTTTATATCCGTCGGCGCCCCTTCGTGTCACTTCTGCTGAGCACGTTACTTAGCAACGGTAAACTCTGTGGCTGTAGCGGTAGCATGCTAGTTAGCTGTGATGCTAGGTCCCGGGTAAGCGGTGAAAATGGGCGATGATCTGGACACTTTGCTGGACGAAGTGGAGCGGAAGTTCTGCGGGAAAGTGTCGTTGTCCGCAGGGGATGCACACGGCGCAGGAGCGGGACAGAAACACGAAAAACACGGAGACGAGCAGAGAAACAGAAGGTAAACATGTTTGCTAACCTAAGTTACCCGAGGTGCTAATAGAACTTGTATCCAAAACTCTGATCCAACTAAAAGAACCTGCACATTTCACAGTCTTTGTTTTACAGAGTTTTAGTTCTGATTAAGCTGACAAAAGCGTAATTGTAAGACTGTTAAATTAAAATACAATATTGTTTGATTTGTGCAATTTTGTAAACGTTTATTGTTATGTTTGCTAGTAATTTCTGATCAATAACACTTAACTGGTGCTCCATATAGACTATTACAGTTACAATGTATTGATCATAAACTTTGCATTAATTGCCATGTTTAACACAACTTACACCAAATGTATATTTTGAATTTTATATCTAACCATCCATATCTTACAATAAAAGAGAAGCACGTGCCATTTCCTTTATTAGGATTTGATCCTTGCCAAAAATATCGAAAATCAGGTACTAATCGATGCTAAAGGTAATATTGGAACTAGATACTCATTGTTCACAGGTATCGATACTAAAAAAGTCACATTCACAGGACAGAAATGAACCTTTCCTGAATCTTTATCTTATCTATCTTTAGGCAAGGCAAGTTTATTTGTATAGCACAATTCGTACACAAGGTAATTCAAAGTGCTTTACAGAATAAGAAAGACATTAAAATTACAGAAATCAAACATGAATAATCACAAATAATCATCATAAAATTCACATTAAAACATTAAAACAAAAGAGTGCAGAATAAAAATAAAAACCTTTCAGCCATATGCACAGATAAACAGAACCGTTTTGAGCCTGGATTTAAACATTGTCAAAGTAGAGACCTGTCTCACATCTTCAGGAAGACTATTCCAGGTTTTAGCTGCATAAAACTGAAACGCTGATTCTCCATGTTTAGTCCTGACTGGGCACCAGCAGGAGGCCGGTCCCTGAAGTCCTCAGAGTGCGAGATGGTTCATATGGCACTAACATGTCAGAGATGTACTTTGGACCTAAGCCATGAATAGATTTGTACACAAGCAGAGCTGCTTTAAAGTCTTTGAGCTACAGGAAGCCAGTGCAGAGGCCTGAGCACAGGACTTATGTGCTCGTACTTCCTGGTTCTGGTCCGGACCCGAGCAGCAGCGTTCTGGATGTACTGCAGCTGTCTTAAGGCCCGTTTGGAGAGGCCAGTGAGCAGGCCGTTACAGTAGTCTAACCTACTGGAGACAAATGCATGGATAAGTCTCTCCAAGTCTGGTTTTGACAGTAAACCTTTGATTTTTGCAATGTTTTTTAGATGGTAAAAAGCTGCAGATGTTATTGATTTGATGTGGCTGTTAAAGTTCAAGTCTGAGTCCATTATTACCCCTACATTTCTTGCCTGATTTGAAGGTTTTAGAGAAAGAGACTCGAGGTGACTGCTGACACTTTCTCTATGTTTCTGTGGACCAAAGACTATGACTTCAGTCTTGTCTGAGTTTAGCTGGAGAAAGTTGTTTTGCATCCACACACTGATCTGCTGGATGCAGTGGCAGAGTGAATCCACTGGTCCATATTCACCTGCTGCCAGTGAGACATAGATCTGAGAGTCATCTGCAGAGTTGTGATAGGACACATTGTTGCTGCGTATTAACTGACCTCTTTAGAATGATTTTGAGCTGTATCTTTCTAAAGTATAAGACACATAGACTAGTATACACCCATGGACCAGTATGAACCTACCTGGACACTGATGGATTACACAGATATAAGGACACATGGGAAGAGAAAAGAAAGTACTACCATTTAATGTGGAAAATCACAGTCTATTGTCTAAAGAAAGAGTCTTTTTATTATCATTGTGGTATCAGAATCAGTGTTGAATATCAAGTCTATTCCTTAGTATTTAAAATTTTAAATTTTGATATCGTAACAACACTACTGTGCAGAAGATTTTGTATCTGCATCTAATTTTTGACTTTTGTTTTAGTTCCAAGTGTAAAGTCCCAGTGACTAGTGACAGTGACGATCTTGACGCTTTTATAGACAAGCTACTGGAGGAAGACTCTGGGGCATTCACTCCTGCAAAAGTCAGTGAACACAAATATATACTGCAGAGGATGTATTTTACCACTAAACAGAGGAGGTGAATTGAGTGATGTAATACTTTTATTTAATCAAACAGACAGAAACCTCTTCCAAAGGTGCTGCTGTTGTGAAGAAACTGTCCAGTCATTCCGGGGGTAGAAAGTAAGTGGATTTATTTTGTATCATGCACTTAATAACACATTGATTGAACATGTAATTACACTGACTATTCAAATTGAGCATAGCAGTGACAGACAGAGCTTGGTTAGAAAGTTTAAAGTGCATATGACAGATTTGACTACTCATTTTATTTGAACACAGTTAAGAATATTATATTTATGATTTGGCATTTTTACGTTTAAATTTGTACTTAATTTACTGTAATTTACTGGAAATCATGACAACACACTAGAGGATTCTATAATTGTTACCTGGTAAGTAGAGATCGGCCGATTATGGGGGCTTTCATGGCCGAGGTTGATACTCTTTATAATAAAGAGCAACCGATGGCCGATAAGCTCTGTCGATATTTTTGGGCCGATTTGATTATTTTCCCCAGATTCTGATCTTTAAATTTACTACAAACTCCTCCCAAGCCCTTTTTTTTTTTTTTTTTTTTACCCCAAACCTTAAAGAGAGCTGTGTGTCACATCTCTTCATATTAAAGTGTTAATATGAAAGCTTTGTGTGTATTTTTTAGGCAACAGATTGACCAAAACAAAATATTACAATAAATATACACTCTAAAAAGGTCCAATATTGGCCCGATATATACATAGATCTATCTCTACTAGCAACCATGTAGTACACTGAGCAAAAACTCCTCTCATGTACACAGGCATTAATATTTGACAGATAAGATTATAAGAAAAGATCTTTATTTTGCTGAAATCATGTTTGAAGTATCAGAAAAATGTGTTTCTTTTGTGTAAATTGTGTCGAACTTTTGGACAGAATTCTCTCGGTGTGATGTCATCAATTTAGAATAAAACTCTTTACTTCCTGTCATTTTCAACATATTTTTTTTGTTTCTTGGTTTGTGTAAAGCTATCATTTATATTTACAACAGATTTTATCCCACCAATTTAAGTGGAAATTAGAGAACCGTCAAAACCTGTCATATACACTTAGAAGTTTGCCAATCTGAAATTAGACCCACTAACCTGTCACTATCAGTCCTGGATTAATCTGGCTTCAGGTTTTGCCCCAGTTTAGTTCTGATTTAGTTCCACTTTAAGCCATGTTTAGTTTTGCTTAGTACTCAGTGGACCTGGTTCAATAGTTGGAATTGAATAATTTTTATGTGTTCAACAGCTTTTACACCCTTAAAATAATAAGAAATATCATGAGCACACCCTATTCGAAAGTCCACCGTCCGCCACTGATAAATGTTGTATATTCTATTGTTTCCTCATATATGTTTTATGTTCTCTTAACTTCCTCTGGCTCTGGTCCAGATGTTGTCCAGTTTTCCTTGGAGGCAGTTCCGTCCAAAGTGGAATCGGAACAGCAACATCTAAAAGGTGAGAGAGGTCTGCTGTAAGCCCCATAAGATACGACAAATACAATCTATAACGTATTTGGCACAAGTACTAGTACTAATGTGATAACTTACATGGACTTTGAAATTGATATTGGAATGAACAATTATGATTTTTATAGTCATATTGATCAATGACTTTTTTTTTTAAACAAATGCTAAAAGCTGTATAAATTACACACTAGTTATAATTTGATTAATAAAAATTGATGACAACACGTTTGTTTAGCTAAATGTAGGGTTAAACTGTGAGAAAAATGCCTTCCTTGCCTGTAAGTTGTTCCTATATTTTGGCTGGAGTTTTCAGAGCTGATGACTTAGGAACGACTGTGTTGTTTTTTTGTTTTTTTTTTTCTTTGCCACTTAACTTTTTTAGCACAGGTTTTATCCTACCAAACCAGCTCAGAATTAGAAAAACATGAAAACCTGTCATATGCAATTAAAAAAACTAAATCAAAAAATGTTTAACTTAACACAAATCTACTCACATTTGGCCCTCCCTCCGTCTTGCATCTGCTCCAAACCACAGATTATTGGCTGTGCACCTCCCCATTAAAACACCACTCTGCTCACAGTTGGATCATTGACTCAGCTCTAAGTTTGCATGTTATCATCACTGAAATGTCTTTGTCAAACCCAGTATGACGCTCCTCTTCTCCTCAGGTCGTGTGACCAGTTGCGTTGCACGTCATGTGACTTCGGCGTCATGGTGTTTGACGACTGTGAGTGGGACCGGAGCTGCGACTACCTCTTCTTCAGGTGAAGGAAAACAATCACAGCTGGAGAATTCACTCAGGGAACTTAAAGATGCACTGTGTAACTTTTCTGGTGAAGGATCTGCTCGTCTCTATGGCAGGGGTCTCCAATTTTTTTCCTCCAGTGAGCCACTATCGATTTATTAGTACACAAAGTTAGGCATCTAAAGTATACAGTCACAATGAATCAAATATGAGAATAATTTAGAAATCCCTTTTGTGGAGAGGTGACAACGGACTGTTAGAATGAATGTTTATCAAGGTATTTCTACAGTTTTAATGCCATACTGTGGAAAATTATAGGCAAAGGATAACATATACATGCAGACAAGCAGGTGCTGTACCCCCCACCAGAAAAGTTACTGAGTGCACCTTTAAGAAACACAAGTGTAAAATAATGATTCATATATTTTTTGTGTAAACCAAGTAGAATGGGAGGTGGTCCTGTTTTTATTCTGGAGTTTTGAATGGTTTTCGGCCCATATAGCGTCAGTTGTTCACGTTTAAACAGCTTTAAGAAATTCATGTTTGATCATTATATAAAAGTAATTCAGTTCTGAGGTCCAGTTTCCCACTATTCTCTTCCTCTGTCAGTCTAATGTCTGTTTTCCCTCTCGTTTCTCCTCTTTTCTCTCCACCTTGTGATGTCATGTGGTAATACAGGAAGTCCTCCACTGTGTTTTTAAACTCCATTCACTAGAATCATTTGGATAATTGCGTAGCTGTTAACTTCAAAATTACTGCTTCATGACAGCACAAAGTGGAACAGAGCATTTTGAGCTTTGAGCATCTAGATAGACTAATTGTAACCGGTGGTGAACAGGCTGATTACCAGAATTACATTTTGTAGTGTTATAGTGTTGTTTAGCTAGTGCAAGATCTAACTGCGGGTCAAAAGCTAGGTTCGGCTCAGGGAGGTATGGTGCAGTGAATAACACACAGACAATTGGGTTTAAAGTGCGGTTGGTACCATATATTGTGAAAGTTATGACAAATTTACAGTGAAAAACCCCAATATTTACAGTCTGCAGAATTAGAAAAGAATTCGATCAATAACCACATGCATAATATAGAATAACAGTTTACAGCAAGATTGTTCCCTGAGAACTGAAACCATGGGTTTGGCAACAAATCACATCACACACATGTTCACAATGGGCAGAATGCACACTTAAAAGTTCATAGATCAGGCGCAAAAACACTAAATGTCCACAATGTTACGCTTCTGGTGTAAAAGGGTCCATTTCATAATAGTTCATGAGATTTCAATTGTCCGTGAGTGTGCAGGTGAATGAGTGAGTGAGTGTGTGAAGGAGAAGGTGGAGAGGAACAAGGCTGCTGAAGCCTCCTACCAGACCAGCAGGGTGGTAACTGTAGATTCTTTCGTGGTTCGGCTCCAGGACAATATCTAGCTCGCCATCAGTCAAAGTTTACCTGGCCTGTATAATATAAACCAGGATTAAAATTAGCTCACTAGCTAGTTGCATTCATTTGTGTACACAGTGTTCATAATAAAGTCCAAATTACTCCATTAACAGCAATAGAATTAATAGTTTAGCAAATTCAATGTTTCTTAATAAAGTGCATTGATTTATACACATCACAATTGGCCATCTATAAATAAATGACAAATAACAATTAATTTGTCATAAAAGTAGTGCAAACAACCGTTTGTACATTTGCATTGAAGCAGCTGCAAAATAAATACATCTGGGTGCCAGCATTAGCATGTGGACACTTGACAGATGCCAATGCTAACGTTAACAAAACAACAAACAGACTCACCAATTCCCCTTTAATATCCGACGCACCACGCGACCACGTGTCCTGCCCCTGCGCTGGTTGGGCTCTAAGTAGGGATGGGCGAAATGAAATGAGATCTCGAGGTCTGCACCGAACAAAAATGGGCGTTCCCAGTGAGATCTCAAAATGAGGCGTGCATCATGAACAAGGCAGTCACGTGATGAGATCTCATTCAGAGGTGGTGACGTCAGAGTGGTTCACCCACCTCCAGCGCTTATAAGCGCTTTGAATTTGCGGCGGCACTTGTGGTGTTGTCGGCGTTTGTAGGAGTTAGCGAGTCAGAGAGTCAGAGAGTCAGCGAGTCAGAGAGTTAGAGAGTCAGCGAGTTAGAGAGTTAGAGAGTCAGCGAGTTAGAGAGTTAGAGAGTCAGCGAGTTAGAGAGTCAGTCGCGAGTTAGAGAGTCAGCGAGTTAGTGGTATAATTCTGTCAGTAGACACAAGAACGGTCTTGATTGCCTTGTGACGTAAGCAATAGTCCATGTTTAAATTTTTTCAAAGTGCACTTGGGATCTGGGTTGGACTAAAGTGTTTTTTGTTACAACTCACATATTGAACTCTGGCACTCTTGAGACGAGCACCTTGCTATTTTCAATACAATTTAGTGTCCCAATAAATCAAATCCGTTTACAGATGGAGCCTTCAAGAAGGAAATCCTCCCCGATGTGGGGAACACTTTGTAGTGTCCGGCCATAACAAGGTGTGAATGAAATAAATTAATGGCTTTCATAACAATCTCATAAAATAGAAAAAAAGACCAAAGCTCAAAAGCTACATATTTATTCAAAGCCTATTACAACAATCGCTCAGAGTAATTACACAAGTGAGTGTGTTTCAATAATTGTATGATTTTTTTGTTTTTTTTTTTTTTTGCAACATAGATCTTAACTGTTTCTGTTTTTTAGATGACATTTGGCATGTGCTAGATTCTAATATACGCAACAGCAGAAGCACCAACAGCTTTGTGGCAGATGCCACAATTGAAGTAGACCGGTATCTAGCTGAGGTTAACATTCCACGAAATGAAGACCCACTAATGTACTGGACCAAAACACAAAAATGTTGTACCCGACCCTTTATAAACTGGCCAAAAGTTTCCTGTGCTCCCCGGCATCCTCAGTCCCATGTGAGAGAGTATTCTCCAAGGCTGGAGACATTCTTTCAAAAAAAAGGAACCGCCTCAGCCCTAAAACCCTGGAAAAAATTGTATTTCTAAATAAAAATCAGTGAAAGAGATATTTGTGTGACATATTTTATTTTTTTTATACAGGCCTTTACAAATAACCAATGTGTTAGTTGAAATAATGTAGACTAAAAACGCGGCACAATTTGGTTGTAATGTGTGCAAAGTAACAGCAGGTGGCAGCAAAGTGAGATCTCATTACTGAATCACATTTTAAATCACTTGGCTGTGAGGTCTCATCATCTCATGAGACCTCATTTTGCCCATCCCTAGCTCTAAGGTAAGATAGGTGTGACGGCAGGCGTTAGATTACAGAAATATGATTATATACGAGAGTGAAAGGCATTCGTTTGCGTGAACCGACCTGTAGCAGCTGTCCCGTGTTCCTCCCTCCACGCTTCTGCTTGAGCGCAGCGCGGCTGGCTCCTATTAAGCGCTGTGAGCGCCGTGATTAGCTAGCGGCAGTCAGGTGACGGCGCGTGCGTGAGGACGTAAGCGCGGCGTGGCAGTGCGGCGTGGCGGAAGTGATGTAATGACGTACAGGTATTTAATATTTTATTTCATAATAATGATTTTAAATAAAAGGGATTTTCAACCTGGTTACACCATGATAAAGGGTTACTCATGTGTCAATAAAACAAAACACAACTCCAGGTATGTTTTTGATGAGGTAATATTATAACATGGCTTTTTTCTCTCTCTGCTCAGGAACAACGTGCCGGAGCGCTCGAAGCTTCAGCCCAAACTGAGGAGGAGACGTGGGGTCAGGTCGTACTGCTGTCAGTGCCACTGGACCTCTGTCAGTGAGCTAAAGGAGCTAACACCACCGCTAACATGGGTGTGTGCCGGGAAACACCAGGACTGAGCCAGGTCTGAACCAGGTCTGAACCAGGTCTGAACCAGGTCTGAATCAGGTCTGAACCAGCAACCAATACTGAACTGGGTCTGAACCGGTGTGAACCAGGAGTAAACCAGAACTGGACCATGTCTAAACAACGGCCTAAATTAAACCAAGGCTGAACTAGGTTTGAACAAGGGACTAAACCGGGTCTGAGCTGGGTCTAAATTAGGTCTGAACCAGTATTGAACCAGGACTGAACCAAGTCTGAGCTGGATCCAAACTAAAAGACTGAACCAGGACCAAACCAGAGAGCTGGGCACCTGCTTCACTGTAGTGTCTCATGTTTTATTTTGTATATCATTTAAGTATTTTTACTCAACATATAAACTAAACTACAGGTCAAAACCAAGATTATAGGTCTTTTAAATAAAAAAAAATGAAAGAACACAACACGTATTTTCTCTTGTATTTATTTAAGACCCACTTGCTGCTGCGGGTTTGGTCAGATAGCGCTGCTTGGCCATTTGATGTCATAGTTTCAGTTGGAGGGTGGGGCCGATATAACTCTATGGGAGATTCACTGTTTTGAAAGATTAAAACAGACTTCTGATCTGCAAATGTTGAACCTTATCATAACCTGTTTGGGATTGGCTCCACAAACTTGTTATATACTGACAGAGAAGACACTGAACTTTGCGTCAGTTTTTGTTTCGTGTAGATAGGCCCAGTAATTACAGAGATATTGACCATAAACCAGGTCAACACATCTGCATCTGACAGTAAACGCCACCTGAGAATTCTGACCTGTCTCCAGCTCAGGTTAAACTACTTTGCAACTGATGTCATCAACATTCTCTGGGGGGTGAAGCTAACTGGAAGCACTGCTCTTTCTGAAGCTCTGTCACTCAAGTTTAACCAAGCCTTGTTTTTTTAACTCATAAAGAGCTGACTTAGCTGGATCTACAACAGGTGAGTTGATTTGTGCTGTTAAATAAGTCTCTCAAATAACATGACAGTTATTCAAGAGGGACTTTGCCAATAATTTTCAGTGAGTCACTCTCATCTTTTTGTTGAAAATCAAACTCTTAAACAGGACCATGGACACTTGGATTGATCACAGGCCCCTGAAAGTTGTCTGTATTTTTCTTGAGTTTTCAGACTGTTTTACAACTTTTTTGGCAGTATTTGCTAATGTGTGCATTGTGTTACCGTGGTAACTCCTGACTGTCTATGATCGATACGAGTGCTCATGGTCCTGTTGGTTAATGCTAGCTAGCTTGTGACTGTAATTTTATATGTGAGAGACTTGTTTAACAGCACAAATCATCTCACCTGTTGTAGTTTCAGCTAGGTCAGTTCTTTATGGTCAGATTGTATTAATACAGAGTAGTGCTTTCAGTTAGCTATGGTTCAGCCCAGTTGTGGTTCTTTGGTTCAAATATTGTTGTTTCCGTCGACTCCGCTCGCTGGACACTGTTTCCAGATCCGGAGATCTCTTACAGCGTCGTCCACCATGTTCAGGAAACGGTCACAGGTTCGGATCACCGACTCTGGACAAACTTTGAGAGCCCACTCGGCCACAGTCCCCTTCTGCGAAACAAAACAAGCGCACCTCCATGTCAGCGTCGCACAGGGAGTCACAGTCAAATCCTGAGCCTAATGTGAAACTCTTGCAATGATCAAAATGTAGAGGCTGGTTATTATTTCTTATGTGTAAAAGCTGCTAACCCTGTAGTTTAGACCTCTACATGTGTAATCTGAAATGTCCCAGATGCCCTCCCCATATGTCAGATGCCCTCCCTGTCTCTCTGTGGGCACTTATTCTGCATAAAAGCTGCCAGTTTAGAGCTGTACAAACATGTTTTTGTGTTAGTTTATCAGTTGAGATTTCAGTCTTCTCTCAGATGTTCCAGGTCGTGTTTACAATGTTAACTTTGAACCTAATCTTAAAATATATCTCTATAATCACAATTTTTTCCAACATTGTCCAGCCCTTATTGGCGGTTTTCAGCTTGTACAATGTGATGATGTCATATTCTGACATAGGGTATAGATTACATACTACTTTACCCTGAAATATCCAAAAGGTTAAAAGTGTTAAAATGTTAAAGCTGATCATTTCTATTAGTGACTGGACCCTAAAAATGAATATATTACAACAGAAATCTGCATTTTAACTATAGTAATTTTAGCTGCCCCCAACTGAATTAAATATTATTGGCTTATAAAATGTTGTAATGATCTAAACCAGGTCCACATCACTATGTTTAAGCATTATACAAGTGTGGTGTGTTGTACAGGTGTGTTGTACAGGTGTGTTGTACAGGTGTGTTGTACAGGTGTGTTGTACAGGTGTGTTGTACAGGTGTGCATTTACAGGTGTGCACTCAAAGGTGTGTTTTTTACCTGTTGCATGAGCTTCTCTTAAAGCATGTGTGTGTACAGGTGTGTGTGTGCGTGTGTGTGTGTACAGGTGTGTGTGTGCGTGTGTGTGTGTGTGTGTGTGTGTGTGTGTGTGTGTGTGTACACAGGTGTGTGTGTGTGTATGTGATCCATAGTAAAAGCAAAATGTGAAATCTGTCAACTGGACAAAAATTTGTAGGAGTGAAGACGTTTGGCTGCTCTCATCCTAGACGCTTCTTCAGCTCTGGTCAAATTATTTGTGGACACTGCCATGTGTCTGAAGAGCGGGGCTAACTACACTGAAACTAAACTACTAACTACAACTACTACTTGGCATAATCATTCAGGCCCTTGATGGGTGCTTTCACACGCATTAGGGGCCAGGCCTGGCTTTGACTGTTGCTTTCTTTGTTTTGCTTTGGATCTCACGATGGAGTTATAGATGGGGGAGAGATTATGTCTCAGGCCCCCCCGTTCATGTTTAAGGAAGGATTCTCTTTCTTAACAAAAATTGCTTCTTTAACTCCCATCTCAAAACCATTTCTTTTCACAGGCTAAGATATGTTCCTCACTTTCTTCAAAGGGGTGGTTAGTGGCTTTGAGATGGAGATGCACTGCAGATTGGCGTCCTGAGCTGCTCTTGTGATGGTGTTGGGACATTCTCTTATGGACTGGCTGTTTTGTTTCTCCAGTGTAACGCTCACTGCAGTCTTCACTACACTGAATGCAGTAGACCACGTTGCTTTGTTTGTAGTTAGCTTCTCCCTTCAGATAGATATAAGGCAGTGTCCACCAGTGATCTGACGAGAACTGAAGAAGAGGCTTAGATGAGCAGCCAAACGTCTTCACTCCTACCACTTTTCAACTTTTTTACAGTTGACAAACTTCGCATTTTGCTTTAACTATTGCACCGACGTCTTATGTACCTGTTGCATGAGCTTCTTAAAGCTTGTGTGTTGTGTGTGTGTGCGTGTGTGCGTGTGTGCGTGTGTGCGTGTGTGCGTGTGCATGTGTGTGTGTGTGTGTGTGTGTGTGTGTGTGTGTGTGTGTGTGTGTGTGTGCATGCGCGTGTGTGTGCTCAGTACCTGTTGCATGAGCTTCTTATTAAAGCGTATGAATGTGGCCGTCTGCTCACAGTTGTTGTTGAGGATGTCGTAGTCTTCACAGTTATCGTTCATCTTCTTAATTCTCTTGATAATTTTTTCTTTGGTTGTTTCATCCGTTTCAAAGTCATACTCCGTCTGCAGAACACACCTCAATCAAAACTCCAACACAGACAAAAATATTCTCTTTTAAATCTTAAATTACCGCCAGCTCTATGTCCTGTCCTTTCCGCAGCTCCCCAAACCTGCAGCCGTCTGGTTCATCTGAATCACATGCAGCATATTCACAGGGGCAGTCAAGTCTAAAACCAGTCTAAAACCAGTCTAAAACCAGTCTAAAACCAGTCTAAAACCAGTCTAAAACAGGACTAAACCAAGTCTAAACCAGGTCTAAACCAGGACTGAAACAAGACTGACCCAAGTCTAAACTAGAATTAAACCAGGTCTAAAATCAGGATAAACAAGGATTAAACTAGAGCTAAACTAGGACTAAACTGGGACTAAACCAGGACTGAGCTAGATTTAAACCAAGACTGAATCAAGACTTACCCAAGTCTAAAACCAGGACTAAACCAAGACTAAACCAAGACTAAAGCACGACTAACCCAGGTCAAAAACTGGTATATAAAGGGCTAAAACTGGTCTAAAACCATAATAAACAAGGATTAGGACTAAACTAAGTCCAAATAAGAACTAAACCAGGATTGACCAGTAATGTAGAGTGTGTGATTTTACAGTAGTGTTAAATATTGTGCATAATAGTACAGTAGTGTTACATATTGTGTGTGTGATAGTACAGTAGTGTTACATATTGTGTGTATAATAGTACAGTAGTGTTACATATTGTGTGTATAATAGTACAGTAGTGTTACATATTGTGTGTAATAGTACAGTACTGTTACATATTGTGTGTCATAGTACAGTAGTGTTACATATTGTGTGTGTGATAGTACAGTAGTGTTACATATTGTGTGTGTCATAGTACAGTAGAGTTATGTATTGGTCGTACACTCCCAGCGGTGGAATATGTCCTGCTTCTTGTCCCTCGTCACGCCCGGGATTTCCACGTCTCCCACATAAACCACGTAGTGTTTTCTCAGGACGCTCCCGCTGCTCCCACACATACGGCTCATGGTGGACGAGATGATGTCCCCGAACTTATACTGGAAAAAAAACAGTTTTATAATGGCCTCTCCCAGGAAGGTGTCCTGGAGGAATCCTGAACAGATTCCTGAGCAGCAGCTCTACTCCAAGCTCCTCCCATGAGACTGAGCTTCTCACCCTCTCTCTACGGGAGCGCCCAGCCTCCCTGCGGAGGAAACCCATTTAACCCCCTGTGTCTGCCATCTTCTCTTTTCGTTTATTACCCAAAGCTCATGGTGATGGTAATTACAGAGATCTAAACCAGGACTAAACCAGGACTATACCAAGAAAAAAAACAGGGACCATAGGTGAGCGTAGGACTGTAGATCTACATTTACACTGTAGAGTTTACACTGGACTGAGCCATGACTGAACCAGCTTATAACCAAGACGATACCAGAACTAAATAGGACTGAACTAGGACTGAACCAGCTTTAAACCGGGAAGATACCAGAACTAAATAGAACTGAACCAGCGCTGAATCAGGACCAGAACCAGTTCGGACTAAACCAGGGGCTAAACTAGGGACAAATCCAGATCTAAACCATGGGCCAGACCAGAGGTGTGTGTGTGCAGAGTACATACGACTCGGGGGTCATTCTTCTTGGCCTGTAATGTAAAACACATGTTTATTGTTATTAATATAAAACCTGTTTTTACAGGTCTCATTAGTTGCTTTGTTTGTTTACATTTCCATCCTGTGGTGTGGGGCCTGCTCCACTCACAGCAGCAGAGGCGAGAAGCAACGCAAGCACCAGACAAGGTCTCATCTTCAACTCTGGAAAACAAGCAATTTAACACAGACAGGAATGTATCAGACTAAATGAACTGAGGCTAAACCAGGACTAAACCAGGACTAAACCGGGACTAAACTGGGACTAAACCAGGGCTAAACCGGGCCTAAACAGGGACTAAACCAGCCTAAAAATAAACCAGGACTATACCAGGACTAAACCAGGACTAAACCAGGATTAAACCAGGATTAAACTGGGACTAAACCAGGACTAAACCGGGACTAAACTGGGACTAAACCAGGGCTAAACCGGGCCTAAACAGGGACTAAACCAGCATAAAACTAAACCAGGACTATACCAGGACTGAACCAGGACTGAACCAGGACTCACCTGTGGGGTGGTTCTCAGGCAGCAGGCTGGAGCAGAGTCCTTATATCCTCCGGAGGGAGCTCTAATCGGCTCGGCTTCATTTGAATGGACAGATAGTGCACTTTATCTGAACTGGACCCAGAGATCACAAATCCACAAAACACAAAGAAACTCAACTGAAGTGATGTGACATACGCCAGGCTCAAACAGGAGTCACCTGCTCACGGCCTTATATGGACTGTAATGTTATTATCAGAGCTAAGAGTAAGAGTACTGTTACTTAGATAAAAGTATTACTCAAGTAGGAATAAAAGTATGCTGCTAGAAAGT
This sequence comes from Periophthalmus modestus, assembly GCA_019594935.1. NCBI lineage: Eukaryota > Metazoa > Chordata > Actinopteri > Gobiiformes > Gobiidae > Periophthalmus > Periophthalmus modestus. The sequence goes on along the minus strand of JAIEZT010000121.1, from coordinate 384,608 downwards.
ACCATCTCTTAGAAAAGTTACTCAAGTAAATGTAACAGAGTACCACCAACCTCTGGTTATTCTGTTCTTTGTTATGCAGAGGAGGGCCGTGCCTTTATCCTTAATCAGGTACAAACTCATTAATCATACAAAGAAAAGATGATCTGCAGTTAATGCTACTTTCCATCTGCAGAGTTGTGCACATTATTAGGCCTAAAAAAGACAAAGAGTTTCAGCTCCATCCAGCAGCCTGTTTCAACTGATGGAACTGTTTGTTGTACAGTGTACAACAGTCTTGTTACTCTTACTCGAGTAATATATTGTACAGTGTAACAGTCTTTCTTTAGACAATAGAATGTGATTTTCACTAAATTAAACAGTAGCACTTTCTTTTCTATTCCCATGTGGCCTTATATCTGGTCCAGTAGGTTCATACTAGTCTATGTGTCTTATACTTGTGAAAGATACAACTCAACAGTATTCTAAAGATATTCAGGAAAGGTTCATTTCTGTCCTGTGAATGTGTCTTTTTTTGTACACCTGCTCAAATCAGGATCTAGTTTTGAAACTATTTTTTGTATCGAATAGTATCTGATTTTCGATACTTTTGACAACCCTACACTGCACAATATATAGCTCAATGTGGACAGATTATAGTGTTGTACCATAACCTGTCCACCTCCTTCAGACAGTTGTAAAGTTTATCTCTAAATGTGGAGAACTATGGAGGTCTGTGTAATCCCTCAGGCCTCCAGGTCTGATACTTAACAAAAGAACACTGTCTTCTACCTGAAGGGAGGAGCTAACTCCACTGATCTAACACACCTGTTTGCATGTGGCAGAGGGGTTAAAATATAAGGAGCAAAGCCACCTAGCTTTTGGTTAAAACAAACTAGGAACCTTTAAAATACAATGAGATAAAACCAATTTATAAGGCTACAAGCTAAAACGAGGTGAGCAATGTGAACAACCAAAAAACTAAAACTAAACTGCACTGGAAAATCACTTATTACAAAAGCTAAAATACAATAAATAAAACAAACAGGACTAAACCAGTACTAAACAGGTCTGAACCAGGTCTGTTGAAAACGGTGGGGTTCTGGGGGTAAAATCCAGTGGGTTTGCAGTTGATTCTGTAAAACAAGAGAAGCAGAGACAGTCAAACGCTCTGTAGAGTTGGATTTAAAGTGCTGATGTGGCCAGGGCGTATAGTCCACTACAGAAACAGGACTCACAGAGCAGGAAAACAAACTCAAACTGTTTTTAGGCCCATTATCAAAGGCCTCAGTGACACTAAATAAACTCTCATAAAAGAATTAGGACGAGATGAGCCTGAGTTTAAACTGTCCCTCCAAAGATAAACCTGACTATTGTCCTTTTATCAGAGCAAATTATAACAGAAATATTCAAATCCTCACAGTACAGTTGGATCATCATTCAAAATAACCCGGCCCAAGTCAAACCTCACGTCGTCATATTTCATATGAAAAAAACAAACAAAAAAAGAAAAAAAAACAATAATAATAATAAAGGCAAACAAGTGACATGTAATTTAAGTTTAATAAGTTTATTTGTCCCACAATGGGGAAATTACAGTGTGGCAACATAAAGATCAAGAACAGCATTAAAGTAGTCTGCACAGCACACTGCACAGCGCTCTGCACAGCACTCTGCACAGCACTCTGCACAGCACTCTGCACAGCACTCTGCACAGCACAGCACTCTGCACAGCACTCTGCACAGCACACTGCACAGCACACTGCACAGCACACTGCACAGCACTCTGCACAGCACACTGCACAGCACACTGCACAGCACTCTGCACAGCACACTGCACACAGCACACTGCACAGCACTCTGCACAGCACACTGCACAGCACACTGCACAGCACTCTGCACAGCACACTGCACAGCACACTGCACAGCACACTGCACAGCACTCTGCACAGCACACTGCACAGCACACTGCACAGCACACTGCACAGCACTCTGCACAGCGCACTGCACAGCGCTCTGCACAGCACTCTGCACAGCGCTCTGCACAGCACACTGCACAGCGCTCTGCACAGCACACTGCACAGCAGTCTGCACAGTGCTCTGCACAGCACACTGCACAGAACTCTGCACAGCACACTGCACAGCACTCTGCACAGCACACTGCACAGCACACTGCACAGAACTCTGCACAGCACACTGCACAGCACTCTGCACAGCACACTGCACAGCACACTGCACAGCACACTGCACAGCACTCTGCACAGCGCACTGCACAGCGCTCTGCACAGCACACTGCACAGCAGTCTGCACAGTGCTCTGCACAGCACTCTGCACAGAACTCTGCACAGCACACGACTCGAATTGAGGCCAAAAAGTTGAGACTGGCAAAACAACGACTAGGTCCCACCTCTGGGAGACTAAAGTTTGGGACGGTTGCCATCAGAACATGTGGCTGTGGCTGCAGAAGGGAATCCCACAACCAGTGATGGGAAGTAACTAAATACATGCACCGAGAATATTATAAATACTCAGAATGCACATTTTGAGTAACTGTATTTTGGTGCAGTTACTCTTTCTTCCTGTGGTATTCAGTGCACAGTATTTGATCACATATTTTAGACTTCAAACCAGGGGTGGGTAGAGAAGCCAAAAATTGTACTCAGGTGAGAGTAATGTTACTTCAAAATAATATTTAGGGGTGCTAAAAGTAAAAAAGTATTTGGGGAAAGTACTACTCACGTAAGAGTAACTTAAAGAGTAACTGTCACTTTATAATTTCAAGTTAATGTAATGTAAAGAACAAAACATGAAATAATGCAATAATAATGGTATTTTCAAACAGACAAAAATGAGCCTAAAACAGAAAACACAAATGTTCAAATCATTTCATATTGTCGACATAAAGCTCAAATCACTTTAGACTTTTCACAGTGGGAAGAGGAAGCACAACTTTTACTCAAGTAAGAGTACTGTTACTTCAATAGAAATATTACTCAATAATTATATTATGTATATTATTAAGTGGGAGAAAAAGTATGCTGCTTGAAAAGTACAATTTATCTAAAATGTTACTCAAGTAAATGTAATGGAGTACTACCCACCTCTGCTTCAAACTGCACAAAATTTGTGATAAAATAAAACCACTGATCTTGTGGTGAGTGCATGAGTGATTTGTCCTTCTCTAATGAGGGATAAATAATTGAGGACAAATGGTGAAATTGATATAAAGCTGTATTTAATCCTATGTTACTTTTTTATGCTATAACTTAAATGCAACATGATTTAAAAGTATTCTAAGTATTCAGAATACAGTACAGTACTTTGATTGTTGTATTATTAGGCCCGAGCCGGAGACAACGTCCCGGCGAGGGACTCATTAAAACCGCGTCCGAAACGGGGAAAATGGCAAAAATCAAGTGGTTAACACGCCCCGACATGCCAGTGAGTGGTGTCAAAAATTAGAACTCGCCAAGCTCTAATTGTCACCGAAGACCGCGAAAAAAAATAACGAAAGACGACTCGGTAGCGCCACCTCAAACTTTGATTTTCATGGGGCCAATGGGAGCCCGACTCGGAAAAAAGTGAATCTAAAAATCTGAAACTCGTATCAAAAAATAGAACATGTCGGGACATGACAAAAATTATATTATGGCCCCGCCCTAAAATGTACAGGAAGTCGGCCATATTGGATCAAACCTGGGAACGACAAAAGCGCACACCCTCACATTCAGGACATCTCCTCGCACAGTTTTCATCACAAACACTTCATATTTGGCCAAAACCCACTAAACCCATGTGAGATTAAAGATCATCAATTATATTTGAATATGACTTTGGGTGTGGTCATGGTGAATTTTATACAAAATAGCAATTTTTGGAATATTTCAATAAAATATTTCTCGTCTACACATTTTTTGTTGGGAAAACGCTAATACAGCGTTTATGCACATTTGTGAGCTGAACACAATGATATGCAAATCATGGCTTTATCTCACAAAATGACTCTCTAGCGCCCCCGTCAAATTTCATTTTCAAAAATTCATAGAAGACAATCGATTTGTCATGGACTTGTCTAAAAAATCACAGGGGCCTTATTTGTGATGGGGCACAATGTGAGAAAGTCACATGACTGTAGCTTTTATGGTTTAGGAGGAAAAAAATGGGAGGAAAAAAAATTTCCATTATTATTCTTCTTCTTCTTATTATTTTGGTTGCCGGATTGAAGCCATTTTTGACCCCCTGAACGTTAACGAAAACTCAATTTTATTGGACCCAAAATTCAAGGTTGGTGAAAAATTTATTATTTTGATGGTCAGAAAAATTAACATTTCAAAATGACTCAGTAGCGCCACCTCAAAAATCAAAATACATTACGGCAATGACAGACCTTTTTCATCGTAGACAATTTAAATTTGGTAGAACCATAGAACATGTCAAGACAAGTAGAAAATTATATTATGACCCCACCCTAAACCCTACAGGAAGTCGGCCATTGTGGGCGGAACCCCATTTTTTTGAAATTTTAACTCTCACGTTTGGATTTTTTATGGCATGGATTTTAATTCAACAAACTTGCAAATTGGTCAACATGAACTAGAACCTTGTGGAATTATAGCTGACTGTCTTGGATTTTTCTACATCTTAAAATGTGGGCGTGATCATCCTGCAAAGAAAAAAGGCATTTTTTTAAGTTTTAAATTGCGTGTAACTCAAACATGCAGTGTCCTATTTCCCGGCATTAATATACATTTTGTTCAAAATGTTGATCTGAATCCATAGATATACAATGTACATAAGTCAGACATGACATTGCTCCACAGCGCCCCCTTGAACTTTTGAATGGGACCAAAAAACATTACTTTGTCAAAAACATTTGAAATTTGACGCAGACATCTAGCTAAACATCCTGAACAAAAAATCCAATGAGAACATACCTCTATTTATAAGCATGTTACCGTGGTAATGTCATAAATGTGTCATTGAAATGAATGGGGTTCAGAGTACTGGACTTTGTTGTGGACTAAATAGATGCTCTGCACTAATCCAACTATGACCTAAACTTCAAGGTTGGCGAAAAAATGTGTAATTTGATGTGCAAAAAAATTAATGTTTCAAAATGACTCAATAGCGCCACCTCAAAGTTCAAAATACATTACGGCAATGACAGACCTTTTTCATCGTAGACAAATGAAATTTGGTAGAACCATAGAACATGTCAAGACAAGTAAAAAATTATATTATGACCCCACCCTAAACCCCACAGGAAGTCGGTCATTGTGGGACGAACCCAATTTTTTTGAAATTTTAGCTGTCACATTTGCATTTTTTACGTCATGGATTTTCATTCAAGAAACTTACAAATTTGTCAAAATGAAATAGGGCCATGTGGGATTAGAGCCGAATGTCTTGGATTTTTCAACGTCATAAAATGTGGGCGTGGTCAGCCTGCTAAAAAAAAAAGCCTTTTATTTAAGTTTTCAATTGCACGTTCTAGAAACTTGGAAATTGGTGAAAACGAATGTTGTAGTCTAAATAGGTGCTCTACACTCATTCTGACCTCAAATTCAGCCCCTTAAAAAGTCAAAATACATTACGCCAATGGAAGAAGATGCCAAATGTTTTTAAACATAAAAAAATTAAAGGAGTTATAACAATAGCACATGAAATGATGAGTAAAAACTGTATTATATTGTTTATTATGTATTATTATGTATTCAGTTCAATTAAATTAAATTCAATTTATTTTTGTAAAGGCCAAAATCACAACAGCAGTCGCCTCTTAGGGCTGAACATGGATTAACCAACAGAATTAGAAAATCAACAATGAAACAGAAACAGACAAGCAAATGAATCAACAGAAAACAAGCAATGGATAACTGTCCCAGAACATCCCCTGTCCTTAGACCCTCCTTCTTGGCAAGTAAAAACTCCAAAAACCCAGTGGGAAAAGGAGAAACCTCGAGGAGAACCACAGTGAAGGAGAGATCCACTCCCATGGACGAACAAGCTGCAGATGTGTCCAGGACTAAGGCGAATCCATTTGCAGATAGAGTTCAAGTCTGTAGGGCCAGAGCCCAGTCAACGAGCCATCCATTCAGGCAAGGCGATCTAGGGTCCAGCCATCACTGGACAGTCAGGAGGGGATCTAGGGTCCAGCCATCACCGGACGGTCAGGAGGTGATCTAGGGTCCAGCCATCACTGGACGGTCAGGAGGGGATCTAGGGTCCAGCCAGCACCGCACAGTCAGGAGGGCATCTAGGGTCCAGCCATCACCGCACAGTCAGGAGGGGATCTAGGGTCCAACCATCACCGGGCGGTCAGGAGGGAATCTAGGGTCCAGCCATCACCGGACGATCAGGAGGGGATCTAGGGTCCAGCCATCACCGCACGGTCAGGAGGGAATCTAGGGTCCAGCCATCACCGAATGGTAAGGAGGGCATCTAGGGTCCAGCCATCACTGCACAGTCAGGAGGGCATCCAGGGTCCAGCCATCACCGGGCGGTCAGGAGGGGATCTAGAGTCCAGCCATCACCGCACGATCAGGAGGGCATCTAGGGTCCAGCCATCACTGGACGGTCAGTAGGCAATCTAGGGTCCAGCCATCACCGCACAGTCAGGAGCGGATCTAGGGTCCAGCCAGCACCGCACGGTCAGGAGGGCATCTAGGGTCCAGCCATCACCGCACAGTCAGGAGGGCATCTAGGGTCCAGCCATCACCACACAGTCAGGAGGGGATCTAGGGTCCAGCCATCACCGGGCGGTCAGGAGGGAATCTAGGGTCCAGCCATCACCGGACGATCAGGAGGGGATCTAGGGTCCAGCCATCACCGCACGGTCAGGAGGGCATCTAGGGTCCAGCCATCACCGAATGGTCAGGAGGGCATCTAGGCTCCAGCCATCACCGCACCTTCAGGAGGGCATCTAGGGTCCAGCCATCACCGGGTGGTCAGGAGGGCATCTAGGGTCCAGCCATCACCGAATGGTCAGGAGGGCATCTAGGGTCCAGCCATCACAGAATGGTCAGGAGGGCATCTAGGGTCCAGCCATCACCGCACAGTCAGGAGGGCATCTAGGGTCCAGCCATCACCGGGCGGTCAGGAGGGCATCTAGGGTCCAGCCATCACCGGGCGGTCAGGAGGGCATCTAGGGTCCAGCCATCACCGGGCGGTCAGGAGGGCATCTAGGGTCCAGCCATCACCGGGCGGTCAGGAGGGCATCTAGGGTCCAGCCATCACCGGACGGTCAGCGGCCAGGCATCTGAAACAGTTACACTCCCCAGAGGGGAGCGGGACAGCGGACAACATGTGAATAGCAATGAACAAACTGAATAGTAAATGTTGTTACTGCATAGTAAATGTTGTTGGCATGGTAATGGAAAAAAAATATACTATTGAAATACGTATGTTAGAAATTAAAATTAAAAAGCCAAAAAGTGTGTGAATGAGGATATTTCCATAAATATTCCAAGAAAGCTATTAATTTGTGCATAAACATAATACAAAATGCTGAGAAAAGGGCTAGAGAAATGTGATTTTTTTTTTCAGTTTATTAACAGAGATATTAATATCTTCAAAATTACAATATATGTAATATAAGATTCTTACAAAAGCAGTAGACAGATTTTGGTTTGTTGAGAAAAAATTTGATTTATGTACTTCAAGCATATTAGCTACCAATATGTCCAACTTTCCAACAAAAAAATAAAAAATAAGACTTGGCTTTATTATATTATTATTATTAGATTTTATATATTTATTATTATATTAAGAATGTCGAATTTCAAAGGGGGGGGGGGGGGGGGGGGGGGGGATTAATAATAAATATCATAATTACATATATATAATTGTAAGAAAGCATGCTATGCCTTGACAAGCATTAAAATAAGGTGGAACAACCTCTAAACACAACATTTATTCAAATAAATATAATAACATTATCAAGTGCAGACGCATCAATGCAAGTCACTATAAAATATTTTTTAAATATTATAATTGGATGGATTTATGTACAGAGATTTTATTTAGAAATAAAAAATATTGACAGAACAAATGTTACTTACAGACTTTAACATAGAAACTAATTAACACATTTACAACGAGCAGAAAATACATTTTGATTTCATAGGAACAAAAAAAAAAAAAACATTTGGAAAAATCTAAACAGACTTCATCTTAAGAGTGCAGGTTATGCCCTGATGGTCACTGAAATATGTTGGAACAACTTCTGATGAAATGTCATATTGTTGAGATTTGACATAGACGTGATCAATCAAAGTGCCTCTTTCTGTAGTTGGAGATGTGACGTTCTGAACATATCCGTAACTGGTCATAAAATTGCAGACTGATGATGATTTCAAGATGTCATCATTGAAATCTCCCATAACCACAATGGACTGACTTTGTACCTCTAGCCAAGTTAGCAGTTCTTTCAAGTTCTGCTTGAACACAGACATGGGATATGTTGGTGGACGATACACAACTGCAAGTACAATCTGATGATTTACATTTTTGTAAATTAAGCACTCCAGATTAAATTTAGGTGCATCAGGAAAGTGATAGTTTGTGTTGTCGGAGCAGTACATGCCCACTCCACCGTGATGTTGACTTTTGAGTGTAGTAAGAGCTGGATGCTTGCTGTGTTTGTATGCCAGACTTCGTGGACGACTGTGAAAGCTGTAACCTTCTATGTCAACACTATCATGTGCAGACTGAGATGTTAACCATGTTTCTGTCACAGCTATACAGTCAGGCTGTAAATGCTGTGTGGATGACACCAAATCAGGTACATGTGTTACTAAACCCTGAACATTCATCAAAAACAAGGTTAACACTTCAGCTGGCTGCTTGTTTTGTGACACATTGTTGTCCAAGAAGTGTGGCATAGATTCCAAGGCATGTTTTACCTCATCATTACAATAAATAGCCTTTTCATCAAAGTCCTGGATAATAAGGCCATCTAGAGTTCTTACTCGACTTAAAGCCACATAAGATTGTCCTGAGGCAAACACTTGCTTTAGAGACACCACAGCATTGTCAACAGTCAGGCCCTGTACTTTGTGGATTGTAACAGCCCAGGCAAGTGCAAGAGGAAACTGACGTCGTTTTCCCCCTTTGCTGTTAGCTCTTTCCTCCTGTGGCTCTATTCGTGTGGAATTTATTAAAGCAGGTGCAGTGGATGGGTACTTTTTTCGTCTCTGTGTACCAACATTGATGTCATCAAACTGAACATACACAGCTTCAGGAAGTCCATTTAGTTCTGTTTCACTAATATGTGTTACAGTTCCACAGACTCCATTCACCAATCCATCTTCAACATCAATGTTCTTACACAGCATAACTCTGGCAGGAACACCCAAAAATAGCTGTTTCTGCAGAGAAGTGAGGTTGTCTTTACTGTGAGGTGTGACTTTGCTTTCCATTTTTCCAGTTTTCTTGTTGTAGTGATAGTCCTGTGCATCAATTGTTTGATAGTCAGGACAAGTGGCTTTGAGCTGGTTAAAGTTATGTTCATTTACCTGTGAATTTGTTGGGAAAATATGTAGAGCAGAAGACTGCTCTCCAGTTTCACGACTTTGTAGAATGTGAATGTCTTCATGGAGCATGGGTGTCCCTTTAGACCGTGTCCTTAATCGGTTCAGTAATTCTGCAAATGTGGTATCCTTCTGTCTGACTATTGTTTTCAGTTCAGCCATTTTGAAACTTGACCAGAAGTTCACAGGTAGATTGTCTGTGTACAAGCCTTTTGCCATAACAGGAGGTAACTGATAGAAATCGCCAACAGCTATAAGGCTGACATTTCCAAAAGGGGAAACATCACCTCTTTGCTTGATTTGCCGAAGTCTTCCATGTATGTATGTGAGCAGTTTATGAGAAACCATTGATATTTCATCAATGATTACTAACTTAAGGTCAATATATTTGGCTCGGAGAGAGTTGAGTTTTTCTTCACCTAATGGTATGTAGGGAAGCGTCACATCTGTCCCAATGCTAAATGCACTGTGAATTGTAGATGCATTTAGGTTGTATGCTGCCATACCAGTGGGTGCTGTTATTAAAACACTCATGTTGTCTGGGTGGCGTCGCATTGGTGCAAACAGACGATTGGCTTCATACTGAATGGCCCGAATCAAGTGACTTTTCCCTGTGCCAGCACCACCAGTGATGAACACATGTAAAGGATCTGGATCATTTCCATTTACTTTTTCTATGCACCACTTTTGTACTTTGAAAAATATTGACAGCTGGATGTCATTTAAAGATCGAATTAAGCCCAGACCTTCAGCTCGACTCATTGCATTGTGTTGTTTTTCTAAATGACCAGTTTCTTTGTTAGCTATCCCTAAATCTGGAATCTGAGGCAAAGGGTCTTCATCATCCAGTTTATTGTCTGCACGTTCATCAATGGATTCCAGACGTTCTGCTTCTTGTTCAGGACAAAGCATGCACCAAGCATCCTCTAATATTTCATTAGAGTCCAAGTTATTTTTAATGTCTTCCAAATCTTCAGTTTCAATGTCATAGTGAGATCTATTTGAGTTCACAATTGACATCACTGAAACAGTCTGGTTGCCAAGCTGCACGGTGCCTTCTTTGTAGAACTGTTCACAAGAATCAAATGATGAAGGTTTCAGGTCGTTATCATGACGATAAGGGAAAAACAGCTGTAACAGGCTTTTGTAATATAGCTCAGGATTCTTTGTTTCTGAAAACCGTGCATAGCGCACAACAGCAGGTTTGGTTCTGAATCGTTTTGAAATATATCCACATGAATTCTGTAACTTAATCACATTTTTGGATTTCTTTTCTGATGTACTTAACACACGGTATTCTGATGCAAATGTGGCTATACACATATTATCAAAAGTGTCATCCTGTGGTCTGTTCTTATATCGATCCACAAGTCCAGTCATCCAAATGTCATTGTTTCCTGACTTTTTCAGTTCATTTAGTGGTTTGGTGAGTTTGAAAATTGTGTCACCTGTGGGGATAAACACAACTTTCCTTGAACATTCTTTGAGGTGCATTTGGCTGATTCTGTAAACAGCTTCTTGTGCAGACACATCACGGTTATGGAGGTAAGCTTGACCAATCTTCTTCATAGCTTCTTTGGCATCAGCATTTCCCTGTTTTGTGGCCTCTTGGTGTGTTTGTCTCAACAACAGTCCCATCTCTCTCTCAGATTTTGACATATAGCTTATAATATAAACAATACAAGCATATACGTCGACGATGTACTGCAGGTCTAGGTTGGCATTCCAACATTTTAACAGAAATGCATTATATGGATTAATCCAATTTCATTTACATCTCTTTGCAGGACAATTTGTGTGCGTTTTTCAACACATTAAGTGCTTTCTCCCATACTTCTTGAGTAATGCCAACATTGTTAAACAGCTGCTGAATACTCGTAACGGGATTGTCTTTATCTAGAAGTGCTTTTTTAACAGCCGTAAGTATTTTCATTGCAGTCTCTTCTTTCATGAAATTCTGTTCATTCTGAGAGCATATGCATTCAACATTGGCTTTATTTTGATCTTGGCTGTTTGTTGCAGTGTCACCTTGGCACTTTGGGCACTTTGGTCTTTTTGGTTTTTTGGTGATGAAAGTGCGTCGAGATACAGGACGTGGGAAATTGAAACGGCAAACTGTATTCTTTTTCTTGCATGTTTTAGAATGTCGTTGAGAATGTTGCTGCACGGAGGTAACAGTTTCAGCTAATTGCTGATCTTTTGTGGGTATTTCACATGTTATGTACTTGTCGATGAATTGCACCACTTCTTCATCAGTGTTTTTTCCAATTTCAGGAGCATTCTCAATCCAAATTAAAGCGTGTACATGGGGTGATCCACGTTGTTGAAATTCTACACGATAAAAGTAATCTTTAATCTTTCCAATTGGATTCAATGGAGACAGTAACACGTAATTCAAGAAGAGGTGCCACCTGTAGTCAAACATGCGTGCTGCAGTGACAGGATGATTACGCAACAGTTCACACCTTTCAGCATACTCCAAACTCTCAGCGGTTTCAGTTCTCCCCTCTTGCTTCAAGATTGTATTTAAAAGTCCTCCCCAGCGCATGTCTGCAGAGGAAAAACTGCAAAAGAAAGTTGGTTTTCCCAGATTCCGCACCATGGCAAGTAAATCTTTTTGTGCACCTTGCCAGAAGCTTGGAGTACCTCTTATTGGCCGTAGAAAACGATATCCTTCATCAGTCTTAATGATGTCCTGCAAAGACTCAATGTTTTGTGGAGCATTTTCTTTTTGGCCTGCTGGGTTGGTGTGTCCTTTGCGTGATGCTACTGATACTTGTTGAATAACTTGTTGAACTTCTGACATGTATTGTGCAAAAAAAATGTATTCAACGCACTTTGCAAACCTTCCATCAGCGTGCAATATTCTGTTATTAAAATATCGTGCCAATGTCAAGTAGTGCTGTCTGGGCGTATGATAAGTATTGTTGCCTGATGGAAAAAGATACGGAAAAGATTTTGCTTCATTATCTTTATCTGACAAAATACGCACAGGATTGTTTCCTTCAGCAGGTGCCAGATTAATTATATCTTCAAAACCCTGATCAAGAGTTTCTTGACCAACATCAACTGGCATGGAACAAGAATCTTGATAAATACAGTGGTTCTGCCGGTCATGGAGAGTTTCATCTTCTTCATCAGGAGACTCAGTTTTTTGTGATTTATTGTCCGAGACTTGTTCTGTATGTTTTTCTTCTTCATGTTGAGTTTTGTCTTGTGCATCCTCAGGAGAGTTGTTCTGTTGTGCATTAACATTAGAGTCGTCTTGTGCTTGGTTTTCTTCTTCCTTAGCAAACTCATTCACCCATTCTTCATTTATTTCTATGTCTTGATAATATTTATTGTTTCCTTTAAATATTTAAGTGCTTCTTTCAGGTGATTTGTGTCCACAAAGTGATATTCATAATGTCCTTTGTAAGACAGCTTGCGCTTTAATTTAACACGTAACAGACAACCTTCCAGATTTGAACGAGGCAAAGCAGAACAAGTGTGATTTACTGAAGAAGGAACGCAAAAAATTGGTCCGTGGCATCCATTTTGACCACCCTTTGGTAAAGCTAAGACTTTCATAAATGGAATGTTTAAAGAAATCAAATGTTTTTCCAGATGATTCAAACAAGATAACTCAAGAGGAATTGAATCCAGTTGCAAGTTGTTTCCCCACCATTCTGCTGGGGTTACACCTCTGCGGATCTTTGAATGACAAACCTTGCACATCCAAAGCTCACCTCTTGATTCTTGTAATGGACATGGTGTATTGCAGTCAGAAGAACATTTATGCAAATATTCATCAGAGACACATGTTTCAGCTGTTAATTGAGCTGCTGTGTTTTTGTAGTTCTTTTGTTTGTATGGAACTACTCCTGCTTTAAACATAGATCGGAAACATACACAGCAAACAAATTCAGGTCCATCATTTGCTTTCTTTAAAAACTCATTCATTACAAAATTAATCTGATCAGTTAGTACTTTATCCTGAGTTCTCTTGAATCGTTTTTTAGCCAGAACTTTATGTCTAAAAGCACTGTCTTTGTGGTATTTGGCTTTATTAATTGATTTTAATTTTTGCCGAAGATCAGGATTTGCTTTATAATTTTTGACACTTTCACATTTGACTTTATTTTGGTGGATCAAATCTTTTCTGTATTTTTCACAACTATATGCTTTCTTTTTCTTTTGATGTTCCAGGTCTGCTGTGTATTTTTCCTTGCTGTATGCTTTCAATGTCTCTTGACGTTGCAGGTCAGTTGTGTATTTTTCCTTGCTGGATGCTTTCTTTTTCTCTTGATGTTCCAGGTCTGTTGTGTATTTTTCCTTGCTGGATGCTTTCTTTTTCTCTTGATGTTCGAGGTCAGTTGTGTATTTTTCCTTGCTGTATGCTTTCACTTTCTCTTGATGTTCCAGGTCAGTGGAGTATTTTTCCTTGCTGTATGTTTTCACTTTGTCTTGATGTTCCAGGTCGCTTTTGTATTTTTCTGAACTGTGTGCTTTCAATTTGTCTTTATATTCCAGGTTTGTGTGGTATTTCTCCACACCGCTTTCTATTGCTTTCAATCGATATTCCTCCTCTTTGTGATATTTCACCATTTTATATTCTCTGGTCTTCTGTGCCTTCTTTGTCCTTAAATACTTCGACAAAATGATGTTTTTCTTATCGTGTGATCTGCCAATAGTATCATTAGGAATTGAGCTGAAGACACCCTCTTTTGCATGTCTTGATCTGGTGATATGTCCCTGGGTCTCATAAAACGTACACAATTTATAACAATCATTTCTTTGGCCTTGTTTAACACAAACAACATGTTCATAATGAGCTCCGTGATTCTGTAGGTAGATGCCTTCAGCAGACAGTTGTTTTTCAGTGTTGAATCTTAACCATTTGCCTTGATAGAAGGTATAAATATCAACTCCAATGCAATCAGCTGTAGCTTGAATTTCAGCTTGCGTTGCCCAGGTGTTGACATAAGACATCTTTTGCTGTTTGATGTACTCTTCCACAGACCAATGCTGATGTTCTTGATTCAAAAGGCAGTGATATTTTTCAGGATTATTTTTCAAGTGCTTCACTGCATTTAGTCTGATTCTTCTATGGTGTTTCTGTGTCCCACTTATGGCTTGAGAAACGGCACGGAAGAAACAGTTGCCATCTGCAACAATGCTTTCATTATGACATGGCATCCCAGCATCACGAAAGCGTAAAGACTCTTTAACGTTGCAATTTTCAAATTCAACACTGAGAAACTTGCAAATTGCCTTGCACACGTTTTCTGACAGAGGATTAAACTGCAAAGCATTTTCCTCACTAGCAACAATTGTAATATCATTTGCATCATACACTTTGGCTTTCTTCACAATATGGTTGCCTTGAACAATAGGAGAGCCACTTTTTAACTCAACCCTGGTTTGCTTTCTGTGTACACCATCACAGTAACTCTCACAATAACACTCAACAGCTACAACCTCAGCAGACACACCGTCACAGTCACTCTCAGAAACACACTCAACAGCTACAACCTCAGCAGACACACCTTCACATTCACTCTCAGAAACACACCCAACAGCTACAGGCTCAGCAGCAGACACATCACATTCACTCTCAGAAACACACTCAACAGCTACAACCTCAGCAGACACACCTTCACAGTCACTCTCAGAAACACACCCAACAGCTACAGGCTCAGCAGACACATCACATTCACTCTCAGAAACACACTCAACAGCTACAACCTCAGCAGACACACCTTCACAGTCACTCTCAGAAGAACACACATCAGCAGGCTCAGCAGACGCACTTTCACATTCTCTCTCAGAATTACACACATCAGCAGGCTCAGCAGACACACCTTCACATTCACTCTCAGAAACACACCCAACAGCTACAGGCTCAGCAGACACATCACATTCACTCTCAGAAACACACTCAACAGCTACAACCTCAGCAGACACACCTTCACAGTCACTCTCAGAAGAACACACATCAGCAGGCTCAGCAGACGCACTTCACATTCTCTCTCAGAATTACACACATCAGCAGGCTCAGCAGACACACTTTCACATTCACTCTCAGAAACATGCACAACAGCAGCAGGCTCAGCAGACAGACCACATTCACTCTCAGAAACACACCCATCAGCTACAGACTCAGCAGAAACATCACATTCACTCCCAGATAAACCCCCAACAACTACAGGCTCAGCAGACACACCACATTCACTCTTACCTTTCAAACTCACTGTCACTTTATTAAGCTCAAACTGAACATTTGGCACACCGAATCCTGCTGCAAGTTGGATTATGTGGCTGTAAACTTCACTCATGCTCTTCAAAAACACCACAACACTTGAACCATTACCATCTACCATCCCAGATTTACTGCGTGCGTGGGAGTCCACTATAGCATACATGCCATTCTTAGCGATAATAGCCAATGTAGTGCCTGACATGGTGAAGAGACAAGCGTTATCAGTAGCGAGATGTTTTCTCAGAGCAGTCTTCAAAGTAACATGTAAACATGCTTTTTCAAAAGGGATGGTGACGGAAAGCAGACGTCCCATAACACTCTTAATGTCCAAACAAAACGTCTTGCCAAACAACTTCTCCTCTTTTTTAAAATCAAAAGATCCCAAATAAGACTGACCCTTAGCAATACCAAGCTTCTTCATTCTGTACAGATGATCACCTTCCAATAAAGTCATGTTTAGATCTGCCTGACACCATTTATGCACCTCCCGCAGGTGTGTGTGTCTAACAATTGCAGCCAAAGCAATAGCCATGCACTGCCTTCCTCTACTTTTTCTATCAAATATTGTGTCACCTTGATGAAATGACCCAACAATATTATGAAAGTGAGGAGACTTAGCTTTGCTGTCTTCATGCTGCAGAGGCTGCTGTTGGACAGATGCTTGTTTTTCATGGCAGGAATCCTTGGCCACCTTTGCTTTGCACTCTTCCACTGACAGCCGCTGCAGTCTGACGACAGGGACTTGCTTTCCACGGCAGACCTTCTTCATTGGTACCTAAAAAATACAACAATGTTATTACCATTTAATTGGAAACAGTTTCTATTACAAAAGACACTCGTACACACTCAGCAGCACAAATGTAGCATTCACACTCTGACACACAGCTTACATACATACACATACAGACATTATTACACAATAATGTTTAATCACTATTATATTGCATGCCATTTTGTTGTATTAGCGCTTTATTAACACACCTGCACATCTGCTTCTCTGTGAACAGGACTGGAGGTGTTCCTGGGTCGCTTCACATCAGCCTGTACCTGCACACACAATAGATAGTGTTATGAACATGACCTGATCACATAATGCTTGCTTTATTATGTATTTTCTATCCAAATATTAAGTACATATTTTTCTCAAACCTTTTTCAGCACAACTCCAGGTTGACAGCCTGATGTTGAGCTTGCAGTCACCCCAACTCTTGCTGCATCTTTCACCTAAAAAAACATACAGTTATAGTTATTTATTCTCCAACACTTTTTCAGTTCATTTTCAAGAAGTCTGTCATCCACACTCAGCAGCACACACGTAGCATTCTCTCTCAGAAGCACATCAGTGCATACAGATTACATAACAATGTTTAATCACTATTATATTGCATGTCCTTTTCTTTAATAGGCACTTTATTAACACACCTGCACATGTTCTTCTCTGTGAACTGGACTGGAGGTCCTCCGGGCTCTTTTCACATCAGGCTCCACCTGCAGACACAATACATATTGTTATGAAATAACCTAATCACATAATACATGCTTTGATATAAAACATTCTGCCTGAACATACCACTTCCACAACCACTTCAGGCTCTGTGCAGGTGGATGGAGGTGGTGACACAGACACAGCATCAGTCTGCAACTAAAACAGAGATTTCAGATTTAGATATATATACACAGCCCACCCACAGACATGTTTGGAAATGAATAACATACCTGCTGATCTTCTCTTGGTGCTGTGTTGATAGCTGTTGTCTTCAGCTAAAAAACAAAACAAATACCAGTTAGACAAATCTGAACATCTTCTATTCTGTATTTTATATTCAAATATGAAGTCAATATTTATATCTCACCTTCTTCAGCACAACTCGCGGTTGCCAGCTTGATGTTGAGCTCACTTCCTCAACTGTGGCTGCATCCTTCACCTAAAAACATAGATATTGGTAGTTTATTAGCAAACACTTTTCGATTTCATTTTCAAAAGCACATATAAAATGTCCTTGTGACATACCTCTCTCTTTGGCTGACTTCTGCTCGGCACAGCAGTCCTTGCTTGACTCACCTATATTGAAATAACACATTCATGTTTTAGATTCACAAACAAAAACTGCATTTAAACAACACATTTATGTTTTACATTCACAAACGTAAGCAATAAGTACATTTGTTTGTTTTACCTTCTTTGTTGCCAGGGTAGTTGGGTTGTTGGGGGCGGCAGGAGTCTTCTGTGGTGCAGACAATACAGCAAAGCGGCCAGCCGACACGGGAATAGCAGACAGACTGGTGACCTGGAAAAATATGGTTTTAGTGAGGATTTTGAAACCTAATATTAATTGATGAATTGATAAATGATGTTAACATTTTTCTAACCTGTCGCCGGGGAACATTTCTTGTGCTGGTGGCAGTGGACTGTAGACCCTTCCGAAAATATAAAGTCAATTAGCACCTTCACATAAGGAATTGGCCACAACACATATAACACAGCATATATTTTATATTTTACTTTTTTTTTTTACCTTTCTAACTCCTTCCCAGCCCTCGGAGTCCGTCTCTGGAGTAGTAGATGGGACATGGACTGCTCTGGATGTGCGACAGCTCACAACCACATCTGGGGTCTTCGGCAAGGGCTTCACACACGGGGCGGCAGGTGTCTTGGGGCTTGGGTGGGCAGAATCCACGGTGCTCTCAGACAGATCCCTGATGGCCTTACAGATCAAGTCAGACAAGATCTCCATGCCTTCTGGTACACTCAGGTGAATCTGCATAGACAAAATAACTTGAATTATTACACTGTTATGTCACACATGTACATTATGTCAACACACCAAGAGTATTTGTATTACTTACACCATCCTTAGCCCACAAACGGAGGTTCTTCATAGGGAAGTGGTCCACACAGGAGACATACTGCAGCCCTACAAAAAGATATAATACACTTTATAATATACTCTTCCATATTTGACTTTCACTCAAGCACATGTACTGTGTCTTACCTTCTGCCTCTGCTGCCGCCTTGTATGCTTCACGAAAGCGGTTCTGCCAGGTCTCACTGACCCCGTGACGAGCAGGGAAGTCCACCACACATGTCTACAAAAATACAAAACTTTAGTCCACAAACTATTTGAGGTGACAGTGTGTTTTGGTGATAACAAATATGACAGGAGTGCATACCTTTGGACAAAGACGTTTCACAGTAGACAGAAGATTCTGGAAGTTCTTCTGTGCCCGCTCCACTGTCTGGCCCCTGGTTGAAGAGTCGTTGCCCGTAGCCAGCACCACACATTTTGACACGCGTTGGTCGACAGTGGAATTCTGGACGTCACAGTGGATGGATTCCGCGGTGCCGCCAGGACTGCAGATGAAGGCAAAGCTGACGGAACCATCTCCTCGGATGCACACATCTCTCTCCACGAAGGATCTGAGATGGGAATCCCCGATCACCAGGACCAACTGCAAAAGACAAACAGCATTTATTACACACTGAAGTGTGTAATATTAAGACTTTTTTTTCCATTTTACTTCACAGTTTCCTAATAATCTATTCATAATTTGTTTTATAACAATTAATATACTATGTGTTTGCATCGGCTGATAAAATGTGAAACAAAACCATGCTTTCTTTCTAAACAACTTCCAAAACAACATTATCCAGCTCTCCTCATGCCAGTTCATATGCAAATGGACATGACAATGGTGGCTGAGGCCTGGTTAATGGGCACATTTAATATGAATAGGCTGCCTGCACTACATTTACACACCTGCCTGACCGACTAAAATAACCTTAAAACTGTCACTATCACATCACTGTGTCTACACACTATAAACTTTAAAAAAACATTGGACATACCTCCTTGTTGGGGGATTCTGGTGGAAAGCAGACTCTCAGCTGTTTGCCGGTGAAAGGAGACCGTGGCCAGCGTCGTGCAGCAGGACGCCAGCCTGTCCCTATCGCCGCTGTAAAGATACCAAAACAATGTATTCTTAATTTCATCTCTACAACTTGTAATTAAACTGCTCACATAAACAACACAACCAATAATAATTTAATACAAAATAAAGCCATACCAAACATAGGAGCCATCACGAAACTCTGTGCTTCGAACAGAAAACCTCAGGAGCCCCTGTTCAAAACACCTGCAAGAGAAAAAACAACATAAATCTTTGTAAATGCTTGAAAATACAAAATTAATACATGATCAACATTATAATGTCAAAACAAACTCTAAACACCTAGGAGGTTAGGTGCTGTTTATTTTCTGATCAGATCACATGCACTTGCCCAAAACATAACTATGGCTCATTTTCAAGTATTACAGTTGACTGACAGTTATATAATTATTATATATATATATATATATATATATATATATATATATATATATATATATATATATATATATATATATATATATATATATATATATATTTCTTTATATATATATATATATATATATATATATATATATATATATATATATATATAAAACCATTACAAACATACTAAAGACATTGTAACTCTATATAATTCAAAATACTTCACATACCTTGATGCACTCAAAAGAAGCTGTGACTTGATAGTCGTCGCAAAAAAATAATAATAAAAAAAATCAAAGTGATCCAAACTAAGAGAAAGTAATCCTCCTCGTAGAGTGGGAAAGTAAAAAGTTAAAGTGAAGTAACCAAACTTAGAGAAAGTAATCTTCCTCGCAGAATGGGGAGTCTTGTGTCTGGAGACCAAACAAAGACTACAAATCTCTGTTTGACATGTCTTTTAACCTCTCCTTCCCAGGTACCTACCCCCCCTGGAACATACCCCAGCCCCCTTCTCCTCATGCATAAACCCAGCCCCATTTTTGAGGTGTGCCTTAGCATTTTACCTGCTAGTTCCACCTTTGCCTTATTATTATTATTTCCTACAAACTACAAACTACAACTACTTTATAGCCAAATGTATTATACATGTTAACACTTCTGTTTTACTAATTGAACTGAACCTTTTAGAAGATGCCTACATCATAATATAGCCCTTAAAAACATTTGTGTCATTAATATTATCTTTTAAAACTGCCCTTTTTTAAAACAAATGTTTGCATCATGAGCTTACATAACAACACAAATAAAAACTTATAATGACTAATATTAAGATAAACACCATGACAACACCAACATACTTCATAAAGACACACACGTTTGCCCTTCAGTTCTGAACTTCTCCTGCTACAAACACACTTTTTTTCTCTGTCCAAACACTACTGCTCTCACCATTTTCATGTTCACAAATAACCTTTATATAAAAATGGACATACCTTAGGATCAGCATAAAATGGACTTGGGTTAGGATAAACATGAAATAATGTACACAGATTTACATCGACACCACTGTGATTAAAATGATCACATTAATTAAATACTATGTCATCTTACCTTTAATAAACTGCTTACATTAGACTACACACAAAATTACAGTACATTACAAACCTGTAATTTATAATATAACTACTCAAATCAAATCCAGTCTCAGCCTCTTTGGAGATGAGCTTGTTAGATACTTCTTGACCTGCTTTCACATGGAAACAAGGCTGATGTGTTATTGTGTTCTCTGCTGATGGCTGTGGGGCCAAACTCTCAGCTGTAATGACTCTGATTATACATATGAATGGTACAAGTCAAACAGCCCCGTCACTACTCGACCCCCCAACCCCAAGTCATTCTGACTGACCATTTTAATGTCAGCACTTTTGTTTTGCACTGTACAGACATCATCATAAATGTATCAAATGCAACTATAACAAAAACAACAAAAAACAAAACTGATTGCCATAGAAAAAAATACATATCAGAACAAAATCACTTGTTCTTATGACAAATGTTATACTTATACTAAATATCTTCTCATTATAATATCTTACTCCTTTGTGTCAAATGTAATTCCTCTGACAAATGTACTTTTCTTTCCATAGTACATCACTTTTCAGCCATAAAATACAATTCAATACATGCACATTTTCATTTTGGGTGAGTTTATAGCACAGATGATTTCATCACACTTGCTCCCTCTGCTTTCATACAAATGTTTCTTTCCTTAGCTTCTAATCTTCCACATTACATTATATAAATTTGTATGGATAAAATATGGTTTTAATTCCCATAGAATTATGCAGCTTACAGACTATGCCATTTCCAAACTGATAAATGAACACTCCTTAGAAATATCTGCCAATCACAGAAGAGAAACCACAACACTCTTCACTGAAACTGTACAAACTGTAGAATATTTAACATTTGAAATGATTACAGGTAAGTCACAATGATGGAAAGGTACTGCAGAATTGTACTGAAAAAATTTCATGGCTAAAACTTACTGAAGTACAAGTACTACTGCCAAATATGTATGATACATTCGCTTATTACCATTTTACATAAATCTTTTGTACAATACTTCATTTATTAAACCTGTATTCAGATGTTCACATATATATCTACATATTCTCTAAGCTCTGACCAATGCAGCAGTGCAGTTGTGTTTCACACAGACAGAGGTGAGACACACATGGACTGAGACAACAGAAGTGTAAGACAAGTCTGTAACAAACCCCGTCATTTATAATGTTACACATTAGCTTTAAATGTACACATTATACTGAATTACGAGTACATGTTTAAATACTCTTAGAAAGGACATTCCCCAAAACATCTACTAATTTACCAAGATGTAGGTGTCATTACTTAGTTTCCACACTGAGGACCCTCCCACAAATGTAAATGTCATTGTTTCCTGAACTGAACACAGGAGTAGGAGCAGTGCTTAGCATGAACAACATTAACTATGAATGTTGCTTATCTAACTTTTTCTTGGTCAATCAATGATCCCATTCAGGCCTAAGGGGAAACTTTTGCTTTGATTTTACAAATACACAGTCAATTGAATTAAACACCACAAAGTGTTGAGTTAAACTCTGACTCTGAAGTGTCTGAATCTGCTCTACTTGAATTAAAAACACATCTTTGAGAACAAGCTCTCCTTCCACTTCTTTAGTCGTATAATAATCATCTATATTCTACATATATACATTTATAGATCTGCTCACCTTGTTGTGCCATAATGAATGCACAAATTATTAAATCTGTATCCAAAATGCTGTCTCTGATAATTATGAGGCCAATACAAGCATTAAAAATATATGTTCTACCACAGCCTCAGAGCAGTGACTGTGTCATCATGTTCGTCTGTAGACTGCACCTACTAAACTACTACTACTATTAAATAAATTTGAAGACTCTAAGCTACTGAAACCAATAAGACATAGTTAAACTAACATACTCCTAATACTTATAAAATAGTAGTTTTTCATGTTCTCGCGGTGAGCTTCAGCTGCATACATATGTAAAACATGCTGATGTGTTGTTGTGGCTCTGGACTCTGCAGAGAGAATGGCTCCAGAATTTAACATATGAGAGGCCCAACTCATCATCTCTGTCAGTACTACGAGAGACAATACAAAGGCAGTTTCACTTTAAACTAATTTCAGTGTGTTCTTTTATACACATCTAAACAGTCACATTCAGAGAAGTCTTCACTGAGCTTCACTAAAGCACAAGGCTGATGTCCAACAAGGTCCTGGGTTCTGCTCATTTCTGTTCACATTTACATTTCTCCACCTGTGTCTACTGTGGCATTCACTTTTATGTAAGAAGCACAATCTTCCCTTTAACAGAAAGGAGCACAACATAAAATACAAAAAAAATATACATTACATAGAAGGCATCTTCACTGGACACGACTTTGTTTAAAGTCTAATTGCTCACTTTTAACCATAAACATGGCCTTAGTTACAAAAAGACACTTTTCAAAGCACAAGTTGCAGCATTTAATCTTTACTTTTGTAGTAATTAGCGCCATCCCCCAAAAATATCACTATAAACTTATCATTTGTAGGACATTTACAATGCATATAACATTAATATTATTACTTTGCTGTGGTAGAACCTGTACAAACATCTCATTGTTTCACATCACATGCCTGTGTTTACATCATTATTACAAAACCATTCATTCTAAATGTAGGGACAATCTACACACAGGGAATACATTTCCCAAAACTTACTTTGTAAATGTATTTTTTTAATCTGTGTCTTCTTCTTTTTGTTTTTTTTTAACCCCCCAAACATAAATAAACAAGAACTATTGTGCTCCGTTTTGTCATTCTACTGGTACCCCTACTAAACATTCGAGAAGAAAGACAAAACTAAGATGCCCCTCTACAGTTTTATTTCACTTAAAACAGGCGCAGTTCAAATATATTGACTCCAAAATGGTTGTTTCCTGACAGGCCCATTGTGTTAATGCCTCCTGGTGCAAACAGCTCCTACAGAGGAAACACTAAACACTAAACACTATAACTACCAAAAACAATCACATATATAGGTAATAATATTGAAATAATTTGCTGGAAAATACAGCACAGTAAAACACATAAGACATTATTCAATTTGACTTGTCAGATAAACAATCACAATAAAAGAGGAAAAAATAACACAAAATGCCACTAATCAAAATCACACACAATCATTTTAACAAATAATCTACATACTAATTTCAACAAGTAGCTAAACTATAAAAGCCACATTCACAAACACTTATGTCTCCTACATAACTTTACAATTCACTTAACCTGCATCACAACATGTGTAAAATCACATATATCTACAACACTGACTGATTATGCCAGTATAACACCTAATGGAAATGTGATGTAAAAAACAGCCAAACTGTGAGCTGTACATTGTTCAACATCATAAAATGTGTCTAACTGTTAAACTGCTGTGAACACGGTCAACAAGAAAACGACAGGATGCCGTTTCAACTGATCCACTCATTTTCTACATTTCTTGGTTTCTCTATTTTTCTTTTTATTTTATGCTTTTTGCCTCATTACGGCAGTGAGTTTAATGACATGCATGTCCTCAGAAAAGTCCAGCTGGTACCAAAAATCCCACTCAATTGTGAGCTCTCTTAAAAACAAAATGAAGGCCTAATCTAAGCCGGAACTGATCACAAATCTAAACTTACTCCACTGACTTGACCATCCTTCACGACTATGCACCTGCGATTTTGTCAATAACGTTTTTTTTGTTACAGCTGATGCAAATGCTGCATAATTTCTCTTCTTTTTCTTTACATGTTCCTATGAAATAATCACGCACTAACAACACTAACAACTAACAGTTTTCTGATTCAAAAAAGCTACTTTAATAATTACAATTTAACCAAAAGTTTTTACCAACCTACAACATTAACTACATCACCTGTGACCTGACAACGTCCTTGGAGACAAAGAACCACAGAACCAACCACCACAGCAGGACCTGAATCAAAAACTCCTTCTGAGCAGGAGGACACACTGTTCTTCTGGGCAGAATCAGACCTGCATCATTCAATCCATCCTTCTGTTTCACTGTCACTGGAGGAAAACTTCAGAACAATTCCGCCATTCACTTGTTCTCATGTGACTCAAAACAATTTGACCTGTTCCTCGTGTCCCCACACACAGCCCTGAAGATCAACACATGGGCTGAAGGACAACTCCAGAGACGAGCTGTGGCCAGACACGCCAAGCTGCGTGAGGACGCAGAGTACAGCCATGTGTGGTCAGAGGGAGGACAAAGGGACAGAGTACAGCCATGTGTGGTCAGAGGGAGGACAAAGGGACAGAGGACAGCCATGTGTGGTCAGAGGGAGGACAAAGGGACAGAGTACAGCCATGTGTGGTCAGAGGGAGGACAAAGGGACAGAGTACAGCCATGTGTGGTCAGAGGGAGGACAAACGGACAGAGGACAGCCATGTGTGGTCGGAGGGAGGACAAAGGGACAGAGGACAGCCATGTGTGGTCAGAGGGAGGACAAAGGGACAGAGGACAGCCTTGTGTGGTCAGAGGGAGGACAAAGGGACAGAGGACTGCCATGTGTGGTCAGACGGAGGACAAAGGGACAGAGGACTGCCATGTGTGGTCAGAGGGAGGACAAAGGGACAGAGGACAGATATGTGTGGTCAGAGGGAGGACAAAGGGACAGAGGACAGACATGTGTGGTCAGAGGGAGGACAAAGGGACAGAGGACAGACATGTGTGGTCAGAGGGAGGACAAAGGGACAGAGTACAGCCATGTGTGGTCAGACGGAGGACAAAGGGACAGAGGACAGCCATGTGTGGTCAGAGGGAGGACAAAGGGACAGAGGACAGCCTTGTGTGGTCAGAGGGAGGACAAAGGGACAGAGGACAGATATGTGTGGTCAGAGGGGGACAGAGGAAGGGACAGAGGACTGCCATGTGCCATGTGTGGTCAGAGGGAGGACAAAGGGACAGAGGACAGCCTTGTGTGTCAGAGGGAGGACAAAGAGACAGAGGACAGATATGTGTGGTCAGAGGGAGGACAAAGGGACAGAGGACAGACATGTGTGGTCAGAGGGAGGACAAAGGGACAGAGGACAGACATGTGTGGTCAGAGGGAGGACAAAGGGACAGAGGACAGCCATGTGTGGTCAGAGGGAGGACAAAGGGACAGAGGACAGATATGTGTGGTCAGAGGGAGGAGGACAAGGGACAGAGGACAGACATGTGTGGTCAGAGGGAGGACAAAGGGACAGAGGACTGCCATGTGTGGTCAGAGACAAAGGGAGGACAAAGGGACAGAGGGGACTACCATGGACAGAGGTCAGAGGGAGGACAAAGGGGCAGAGGACAGACATGTGTGGTCAGAAGGGAGGACAAAGGGACAGAGGACAGACATGTGTGGTCAGAGGGAGGACAAAGGGACAGAGGACAGACATGTGTGGTCAGAGGGAGGACAAGGGACAGAGGACTACCATGTGTGGTCAGAGGGAGGACAAAGGGACAGAGGACAGACATGTGTGGTCAGAGGGAGGACAAAGGGACAGAGGACAGATGTGTGGTCAGAGGGAGGACAAAGGGACACAGGACAGGTGATGGGAAGTATTTAACTGAACAGCGCCACCATCATGTTAAAACAGCATTCATCGTCTTTTTGGTCTATTTTTACATTTGACATTTTTGCACTCTAAATCAACCTGTGACTCTCTACATCAAGCTGCCAACTTCTCTAGTCGTAAAAACAGCTACAGAGACGAAGCAACACACAAACTGCTGAGAACAATCTTAATTCTGACTGTGTGCAGTACGCTCACTGGCCAGTAGGTTGTACTAACAAACACTTCCAACTATGCTCCTAGTTGGCAAAATACAAGTCAACAACACTATTATGATAGAATGTGGAACAATTTCGTTACAAATTTGGAACACTAACTTCACATTTTCTTAACCAAGCACAACTTTATTTGCTTACCTTCACTGCATGGCTCTAATAGAAAGAAGGCATGTTCTTACTGCACTACAGCGTAACTATAGTAGTAATAACTGCAGACGGATCTCTAACACTGTGCATAATGACCTCCATACAAAAGTATCATCAAATGTGCACCTCACATGTTTTTACATATTAACCTACAGTTACAATGTCTGTGTCAAATACAATGACATTGGAAGTGATGTTTGTTGGATGGAAAAGTTGAACGATGACAGACCAGCTCGTTGCGGTGGCGTGTACCCCGCGGTCGCAAGGGGTGGCGAGGGCCTTTATCACTGCTTGCAGTTTTAATTATTAGGCCCGAGCCGGAGACAACGTCCCGGCGAGGGACTCATTAAAACCGCGTCCGAAACGGGGAAAATGGCAAAAATCAAGTGGTTAACACGCCCCGACATCCAGTGAGTGGTGTCAAAAATTAGAACTCGCCAAGCTCTAATTGTCACCGAAGACCGCGAAAAAAAATAACGAAAGACGACTCGATAGCGCCACCTCAAACTTTGATTTTCATTGGGCCTATGGGAGCCCGACTCGGAAAAAAGTCGACGTAAAAA
This sequence comes from Periophthalmus modestus, assembly GCA_019594935.1. Taxonomy (NCBI): domain Eukaryota; kingdom Metazoa; phylum Chordata; class Actinopteri; order Gobiiformes; family Gobiidae; genus Periophthalmus; species Periophthalmus modestus. The sequence goes on along the minus strand of JAIEZT010000121.1, from coordinate 356,930 downwards.
TCTGAAACTCGCATCAAAAAATAGAACATGTCGGGACATGACAAAAATGATATTATGGCCCCGCCCTAAAATGTACAGGAAGTCGGCCATATTGGATCAAACCCGGTGATGACAAAAGCGCACACCCTCACATTCAGGACATCTCCTCGCACAGTTTTCATCACAAACACTTCAAATTTGGCCAAAACCCACTAAACCCATGTGAGATTAAAGATCATCAATTATATTTGAATATGACTTTGGGTGTGGTCATGGCGAATTTTATACAAAATTGCAATTTTGGGAATATTTCAATAAAATATTTCTCGTCCACACATTTTTTGTTGGGAAAACGCTAATACAGCGTTTATGCACATTTGTGAGCTGAACACAATGATATGCAAATCATGGCTTTATCTCACAAAATGACTCTCTAGCGCCCTCTTCAAATTTCATTTTCAAAAATTCGTAGAAGACAATCGATTTGTCGCGGACGTGTGAAAAAATTCACAGGGGCCTTATTTGTGATGGGGCACAATGTGAGAAACTCACATGACTGTAGCTTTTATGGTTTAGGAGAAAAATAATAGGTGGAAAATCAGTTTCCATTATTATTCTTCTTATTATTTTTGCGGCCGGATTGAACCAATTTTTGACCCCCTGAACGTTAACGAAAACTCAATTTTATTGGATCCAAAATTCAAGTCTGGTGAAAAATTTATTATTTTTATTGGCACAAAAATTAATGTTTCAAAATGACTCAATAGCGCCACCTCAAAAATCAAAATACATTACGGCAATGAGAGACCTTTTTCATCGTAGACAAATGAAATTTGGTAGAACCATAGAACATGTCAAGACAAGTAAAAAATTATATTATGACCCCACTCTAAACCCTACAGGGAGTCGGCCATTGTGGGTGGAACCCCATTTTTCTGAAATTTTAACGTTCGCGTTTGGATTTTTTACGCCGTGGATTTACATTCAAGAAAGTTGGAAATTGGTCAAAATGAACAAGGCCCATGTGGGATTAATGTCGACTCCCTTGGATTTTTCTAAGTCATAAAATGTGGGTGTGGTCAGCCTGCAAAGAAAAAAGCAATTTTTTTAAGTTTTAAATTGCGCGTAACTCAGACATGCAACGTCCTATTTCCCGGCATTAATATACGTTTTATTTAACATTTAGATTTGAACGCAACGACATACAATTTACATAAGTCAAACAGTACATTGCTCCACAGCGCCCCCTTGAACTTTTCAATGGGACTGAAAAAAATTACTTTGTCCAAAACATTTGAAATTTGGCATGGACATCTGACTTGACATAATGAACAAAAAAGCCAATGAGAACATACCTCTATTTGTAACTATGTTACCGTGGTAACGTCATAAATGTGCCATTGAAATGAATGGGGTTCAGAGTACTGGACTTTGTTACAGACTAAATAGATGCTCTGCACTAATCCAACTATGACCTAAAATTCAAGGTTGCCAAAAAATGTATTATTTTAATGTCGAAAAAAATTTATGCTTCAAAATGACTCAATAGCGCCACCTCAAAGTTCAAAATACATTACGTCAATGACAGACCTTTTTCCTCGTAGACAAATGAAATTTGGTAGAACCATAGAACATGTCAAGACAAGTAAAAAATTATATTGTGACCCCACCCTAAACCCTACAGGGAGTCGGCCATTGTGGGCGGAACCCCATTTTTTTGAAATTTTAACTGTCACGTTTGGATTTTTTACACCCTGGATTTTATTTCAACAAGCTTGCAAATTGGTCAAAATGAACTAGACCCATGTGGGATTAAAGTCGACTCATTTGGATTTGTCTACGTCATACAATGTGGGTGTGGCCAAAATGCAAACAAAAATGGCGTTTTTTTAAGTAGTAAATTGTACGTAACCCAAACATGCAGTGTCCTGTTAACCGGCATTAATATACATTTTGGTCACAATGTTGATCTGAACCTAATGATATACAATTTTACATAACTGAGACAATCCATTGCTCCACAGCGCCCCTTGAAATTTTGAATGGGACCCAAAAAAATTTTACTTTTTCAAAAACATTTGAAATTTGGCATGGACATCCCTATCCTCATTCTGAAACAAAAAAGCCAAATAGAACATACCTCGATTTGCAAGTGTGTTGCCATGGCAACGACCGACATTTCTCATTGAAATACATGGGTTTTGGTTAACTGGGAGGAAAAAAAAATACTTTGTCATAGACCATTGAAATTTGGTACACATATTCCACTCACCACACTGAAACAAAAAAGCCAATGAAGACATACCTGTATTTCCACCGTGTTGCCGTGTGAAAATGTCATAAATGCTCTCATTGGAATGAATGGAGTAGTATTACTCAGTCGCTGTTTTTGGTGGGAGGGGCGATGTAAGCGGGAACGAGAGGCGCGAACTCCGCGGTGGCGTGTACCCCGCGGTCGCAAGGGTGGCGAGGGCCTTTATCACTGCTTGCAGTTTTAATTATTCTTATTCTTATTCTTATTATTTTAGTGGCCGGATTGAACCCATTTTTGACCCCTTGAACGTTAACGAAAACTCAATTTTATTGGACCCAAAATTCAAGGTTGGTGAAAAATTTTATATTTTGATGGTCAGAAAAATTTATATTTCAAAATGACTCAGTAGCGCCACCTCAAAAATCAAAAAACATTACGGCAATGACAGGCCTTTTTCATCGTAGACAAATGAAATTTGGTTGAACCATAGAACATGTCAAGACGAGTAAAAAATTACATTATGACCCCACCCTAAACCCTACAGGGAGTCGGCCATTGTGGGCGGAACCCAATTTTTTTGAAATTTTAACTCTCACGTTTTGGATTTTTTACGCTGTGGATTTTCATTCAAGAAACTTGCAAATTGGGTGAAAATAAAACTAGACCCATGTGGGATTAGTGCCGACTGTCTTAGATTTTTCAACACCATAAAATGTGGGCGTGGCCAGCCTGCAAAGAAAAAAAAACATTTTTTCAACTATTAAATCATACGTTACTCAAACATGCAGCGTCCTATTTCCCGGCATTAATATACATTTTGTTCAAAATCTTGATCTGAGTGCATAGACATACAATTTAAATTTTTTAGACATGAAATTGCCCCACAGCGCCCCCCTTGAACTTTTGAATGGGACCCAAAAAATTACTTTGTCAAAAAATTTTGAAATTTGGCATGGACATTTCTATCCCCATACTGAACAAAAAAGCCAATGAGAACATACCTCTATTTGCAATAGTGTTGCCATGGCAACGACCGAAACCTCTCATTGAAATACATTGGTATTGGTTAAGTGGGATGAAAAAAAATTTACTTTGTCATAGGCCATTCAAATTTGGTACACATATCCCACTCATCACACTGAACAAAAAAGCCAATGAGAACATACCTCTATTTGTAACTATGTTACCGTGGTAACGTCATAAATGTGTCATTGAAATGAATGGGGTTTCAGAGTACTGGACTTTGTTGTTGACTAAATAGATGCTCTGCACTAATCCAACTATGACCCAAAATTCAAGGTTGGTGAAAAATTTTGTATTTTGATGTGAAAAAAAATGTATGTTGCAAAATGACTCAATAGCGCCACCTCAAATTTCAAAATACATTACGGCAATGACAGACCTTTTCATCGTAGACAAATGAAATTTGGTAGAATCATACAACATGTCAAGACAAGTAAAAAAATTATATTATGACCCACACCCTAACCCGACAGGAAGTCGGCCATTGTGTGCCACACCCTAAACCCGACAGGAAGTCGGGAACACCATTTTTTTTGAAATTTTTTTAACTCTCACGTTTGAATTTTTTACGCCATGGATTTTCATTCAAGAAACTTACAAATTGGTCAAAATCAACTAGGGCCATGTGTGATTGTAGACGACTGTCTTGGATGTGGGTGTGGCCAACATGCAAAGAAAAAAACGGCGCTTTTTCAAGTATTACATTGCACCTAACGCAAACATGCAGTGTCCTGTTAACCGGCATTAATATACATTTTGGTCACATTGTTCATCTGAATGTCATGATGTACAGTTTATATAGATGAGACAATCCATTGCTCCACAGCGCCCCCTTGAAATTTTGAATGGGACCCAAAAAATTTTACTTTGTCAAAACCATGGGCGGAACCCCATTTTTAAAAAATTTTAACTGTCACTTTTGGATTTTTTACGCCATGGATTTTCATTCAACAAACTTGAAAAATATACAAAATGAACTAGACCCATGTGGGATTAAAGACGACTCACTTGGATTTTTCTACATCATAAAATGTGGGTGTGGCCAATATGCGAAGAAAAACTGCGTTTTTTTTCAAGTATTAAACTGGACCTAACTCAAACATGCAGTGTCCTGTTAACCGGCATTAATATACATTTTGGTCACAGTGTTCATCTGAATGTAATGATATACAGTTTACATAGATGAGACAATCCATTGCTCCACAGCGCCCCCTTGAAATTTTGAAAGGGACCCAAAAACTTTTACTTTTTCAAAAACATTTGAAATTTGGCATGGACATCCCTATCCCCATCTGGAACAAAAAAGCTAAAAATAACATACCTCTATTTTCAAGTGTGTTGCCATGGCAACAACCGAGATTTCTCATTGAAATACATGGGTATTGGTTAACTGAGATGAAAAAATTTACTTTGTCATAGAAATTTGGTCCACATATTCCACTCATCATACTGAACAAAAAAGCCAATGAAGACATACTTCTATTTCTAACCGTGCAGGTGTGAAAATGTCATAAATGCTCTCATTGGAATGAATGGAGTAGTATTACTCAGTCGCTGATTTTGGTGGGAGGGGCGATGTAAGCGAGAAGAGGCGCGATCTCCGCGGTGGCGTGTACCCCGCGGTCGCAAGGGGTGGCGAGGGCCTTTATCACTGCTTGCAGTTTTAATTATTATTATTATTATTATTATTATTATTATTATTATTATTATTATTATTATTATTATTATTTACCACCATTATTATTATTACCACTATTATTATTATTATTATCATTATTAGGCCCGAGCCGGAGACAACGTCCCGGCGAGGGACTCATTAAAACCGCGTCCGAAACGGGGAAAATGGCAAAAATCAAGTGGTTAACACGCCCCGACATGCCAGTGAGTGGTGTCAAAAATTAGAACTCGCCAAGCTCTAATAGTCACTGAAGACCACGAAAAAAAATAACGAAAGACGACTCGATAGCGCCACCTCAAACTTTGATTTTCATTGGGCCTATGGGAGCCCGACTCGGAAAAAAGTCGACCGAAAAATCTGAGACTCGCATCAAAAAATAGAACATGTCGGGACATGACAAAAATGATATTATGGCCCTGCCCTAAAATGTACAGGAAGTCGGCCATATTGGATCAAACCCGGTGATGACAAAAAGCGCACACCCTCACATTCAGGACATCTCCTCGCACAGTTTTCATCACAAACACTTCAAATTTGGCCAAAACCCACTAAACCCATGTGAGATTAAAGATCATCAATTATATTTGAATATGACTTTGGGTGTGGTCATGGTGAATTTTATACAAAATTGTAATTTTTGGAATATTTCAATAAAATATTTCTCTTTCACACATTTTTTGTTGGGGAAAACGCTAATACAGCGTTTATGCACATTTGTGAGCTGAACACAATGATATGCAAATCATGGCTTTATCTCACACAAATGACTCTCTAGCGCCCTCTTCAAATTTCATTTTCAAAAATTCGTAGAAGACAATCGATTTGTCCTGGACTTGTGAAAAAATTCACAGGGGCCTTATTTGTGATGGGGCACAATGTGAGAAAGTCACATGACTGTAGCTTTTATGGTTTAGGAGGAAAAAAAAGGGGGGAAAAATGAGTTTCCATTATTATTATTATTCTTTTTATTCTTATTTTCCTTGCGACAATGACTCCATTTTTGACCCCTTGAACGTTAACGAAAACTCAATTTTATTGGACCCAAATTCAAGTCTGGTGAAAAAATTAATTATTTTTGATGGGCAAAAAAAATTAAATTTTTAAAATGACTCAATAGCGCCACCTCAAAAATAAAAAAAAATTACGGCAATGACAAACCTTTTTCATCGTAGACAAATGAAATTTGGTAGAACCATAGAACATGTCAAGACAAGTAAAAAATTATATTATGACCCCACCCTAAACCATACAGGAAGTTGGCCATTGTGGGCGGAACCCCATTTTTTTGAAATTTTAACTCTCACATTTGGATTTTTTTTACGCCATGGATTTTCATTCAAGAAACTTGCAAATTGGTCAGAATGAACTAGACCCATGTGGGATTACAGTCTTCTACTTGGATTTTTCTAACTCATAAAATGTGGGTGTGGCCAGCCTGCCAAGAAAAAAAAGGCATTTTTTGAAGTATTAAATGGTACGTAACTAAAACCTGCAGTGTCCTATTTCCGGCATTAATATACATTTTGTTCAAAATCTTGATCTGAGTGCATACATATACATTTTATAGAGGTTTAGACATTACATTGCTCCACAGCGCCCCCCCTTGAACTTTTGAATGGGACCAAAAAAAAATTACTTTGTCATAAACATTTGAAATTTGGCATGAAGATGTGGCTTGACATACTGAACAAAAAAGCCAATGAGAACATACCTCTATTTGGAACTATGTTACCGTGGTAACCGTGGAAATGGTCATAATGTGTCATTGAAATGAATGGGGTTCAGAGTACTGGACTTTGTTGTCGACTAAATAGATGCTCTGCACTAATCCAACTATGACCTAAAATTCAAGGTTGGTGAAAAAATGTGTAATTTGATGTGCAAGAAAATTAATGTTTCAAAATGACTCAGTAGCGCGCCACCTCAAAGTTCAAAATACATTACGTCAATGACAGACCTTTTTCATCGTAGACAAATGAAATTTGGTAGAACCATAGAACATGTCAAGACAAGTAAAAAATGATATTATGACCCCACCCTAAACCCTACAGGGAGTCGGCCATTGTGGGCGGAACCTCATTTTTTTCAACATTTTAACTCTCACGTTTGGATTTTTTACGCCATGGATTTTCATTCAACATATTTGCAAATTCGTCTAAATGAACTAGACCCATGTGGGATTAAAGGCGACTCACATGGATTTTTCTAAGTCATAAAATGTGGGTGTGGCCAGCCTGCAAAGAAAAATGGCGTTTTTTGAAGTGTTGAATTGCACCTAACTCAAACATGCAGTGTCCTGTTAGCCGGCATTAATATACATTTTGGTCACAATATTGATCTGAACCTAATGATATACAGTTTACATAGATCAGACAATCCATTGCTCCACAGCGCCCCTTGGAAATTTTGAATGGGACCCAAAAATTTTGACTTTGTCAAAAACTTTTGAAATTTGGCATGGACCTCCCTATCTCCATACTGAACAAAAAAGCCAAAGAGAACATACCTCTATTTGCAAGTGTGTTGCCATGGCAACGACCGATATTTCTCATTGAAATACATGGGTTTTGGCTAACTGGGATAAAAAAAATGTACTTTGTCATTGACCATCGAAATTTGGTACACATATTCCACTCATCATACTGAACAAAAAAGTCAATGAAGACATACCTCTATTTCCAACCGTGGAGGTGTGAAAATGTCATAAATGCTGTCATTGGAATGAATGGAGTAGTATTACTCAGTCGCTGATTTTGGTGGGAGGGGCGATGTAAGCGGGAACGAGAGGCGCGAACTCCGCGGTGGCGTGTACCCCGCGGTCGCAAGGGTGGCGAGGGCCTTTATCACTGCTTGCAGTTTTAATTATTATTATTATATTATTATTATTATTATTATTATTATTATTATTATTATTATTAACAACAACAACAACAGTAATAATGCACTGGTCTAACACAGCACTTAATAATTAATAATAATTCTGTAAATAAATACATTTTCAAATAATGAATCACCATCACTGTCGATCCCGCACTGTAAAGATACTATCTGAAAATGAGTAAGAGAAAAAAAAAAACATAAGCCCCTGTCATATGCACTTTACTTTTTAAATTCCATTTAAAGTTCACAGCATGTGTTCATTCTACTTTCTTTCACTGTCTGAAAGCTACACAACTGAAAACATGTGTAGCTTTCAGAATATAGAGGAAAAAACGCCAACAAAACGTAGCTCTAAACTGCAGTAGCGACGCGTGTCCACAAGAGAGCGCCGTATGCAAGCATTACGTCACTACGTCAGACTCAAACCCGGAAGTAAACACGACGGTTTGAAACGACTCACGCGGCTGAGTCTGAAAAACAAAAAATAAACTTTAAAATCTAAAGATGTGGGAGTGTGCGGAGGACAGGGAGGAAGAGGAGGAGGCTTTGGACGACTGGTTCATTGAGTCTCTGAAAACGTGAGCACTTTTGGAAGATTTATCTCCAATTTTAACATATTTATTAATGAATAAAGCAACTGCTGCTTATCCCGCCGACACCGCACAGACAGGGCTGACTGAAACCCAGGAAAAACACAGTCATTCAAAAACAGCTGTAGCATTAATCAAAATCAGATTATTATCAGCTTTATGGACATGTGAGATTATTAAAATGACAGATAAAAAGCAAAATCTGTTTATTTCTGATTATGGTCCCTCTGATTGCTCACATCAAATTTTGCAGTTCACATGTCATTTAAATCATCGTAAAGGTACTGTGGGACATTCAGTTCAATTCAATAAAAGTTCCATGAGCAGGTTCTGTACCCTCCATCAGAAAAGTTTCATAATGCATCTTTAATGTTGTGAATGGTTTCATAATGATGCTGGGTCAGATGACGTCACAACAATCATATTTAATACAGATGCGGGCAGCTAAAATTAATATAGTTAATTGCAGATTTGTGTTGTAATATAGTGAGTTATTGGGTCTAGTCACTAGTAGAAATGATCAGGTTCAACATTTGTATTTACCTTTTGGATATTTCTTGGCAAAGTGTGTAATCAACAGGGAAAACTGGGTCATGCCCCCATCTGAAATCCACCTGCAGAATAAATGTGCTTTTTCTTGATAAAGTCTGTTTTTATTGACCTAATTCTGATTTGTGCTTATTCCAGTTACACAGACCTCCATGTTTACCAGCTGGAACATGCCACACGTGTGTTGGAGTGGACCTCAGGCAGAAGTAACATGCTTTTACAGATTTATCATTGTTTAAGTGATTGACACTTCATTGGATGTGATCACTGGTGTATTCATGTGTCCACAGCCGTGTGCGTGGCCGGATTCTCCTCCTCTAAAAATGAAATCTTAGAGCTCAGTTTACCGCTTCGACTTTTGGCCGAGCAGAACAAGGTAAATCAATCAGTATCACTGTGTTTTAAAGGTTCAGATTTTTTAATTTTTTTTTTTTGTTATTTTATTTGGTGGGATAATACCTGTTATAAATAAATGTATTTTGTTTTACACCAATCAAGAAACAATTTGAGAAGAAAAGTTGAAAAATATGTTGAAAATTATAGGAATCCTACTTTAGACATTTCCATATTGATGACATCACTCTGGGAGAATTTTGCCCAAAAGTTCAGCACAATTTACACTAGAAATATTTGTTCTGATTTTTTAAACATGATTTCAATAAAATAAAGGTGATTTCTTATATTTTTATTTGTTTGATAATAGTGTCTGTGACATTAGAGGATTTTTGGCCCAGCGTACTACTTGGTTGCTAGGTTATTATGGAATTTCCTAGTGTGATGTCATAATTTTGCATCCAGGAAGTAAACTTTTAAAACCTAAAAAGTGCCAATTCAGGAAAAAAAAAAAAAAAAGTATAACATTTTTAGCTAAATCTTAAAGTGTGTTTTGGTAAACTCAGTGATCTAACCTGTCATAGGTGCTTTAACTGAGAGACACTGAAGGATGCGTCAAATGCAGGTTTCACTCAGAGGTGTTGAAATGTTTGGTATAGGACAGGGCTATTCACTACATTTTCTTGAAACGCAGATTTTTTGGGGTGGCCATGGATTCAGTTTACAGAACAAACATAAAACTGTGTAGCACTAACTTAACTCGTCTGCGTGTTGTGTTCAGGGTCTCTGCGCTGAGCGGGATTTCAAAGTTGTCCACGGAGGATTTTCAGACGCTCCAATCCACAGCCTCAAACACATCCCAGGAACGAGGTTATTCTCTCCTCTTTTGTTAAAACGTCAAAGAGTTACAACAGGGCGTTTTACAATAGGTGTACTATTGTAAAACGCCCTGTTTCCCCTGATGATGTCATGAGGTGCTCCTGGGCACTCTGATCATTTCAGGAAAGTCCAAGTGGTTTGTGCAAAAACTGCTTGGACTTTCCTGAAATCTCACTTTTATATATTTTATTTTATATTGCTTTTATAACTTTTAAACGGTAATTGTCAAGGCCAAAAAATGCTCAGTTTACTGTGTTTCAGTCCTGCACATTTTTTTACCCTAAAAATGTAAGCATTAAAAATCATACACACACCAAAATCTTATATCTCATTTCTAGACTTTAAGGAGTGTTTCAGTGGCATGATGAGAAAGAAATCACTGGACTGGATAATCTGATTCTTTGCAGGTGTGCTGTGTCGAGTGACGGTCGGAGCTCCTCTCTGCTCTCTGCTGCTGTGGGACCTCGGAGGAGACGACACCGGTCAGATTAAAATGAATACAATATAGAGGTTATGCAGATGACGTCTCAACAATCTGAATTTTTAGATTGAGTGGCAACATTATATGAGTCAATGGCAGTAATGACATTTTCTCCTGTAAAAGCTCAAAACGCTTCTAAAATGTGAAAGAGCTGCTACGGCTTAATAACAAATATAAAGGTCAACTCTGATAAATATTTAGTCTGTGCCTGACTCTAAAACCAGAGACTCAGGTAAACCAGAATAAACCCAGAGAAGAGTGAAAGCACAGGGACGCTGCAGACACTCGCGTTTATCACTGATACAGACTCTGCATCAGGCACACATCAACTCAACCTTTCTCTCCTTAAATCACAGTCCGTGTCTTGAGGAGATTAACGGTTGTGGGTGAGCTGGAGTGTCCTTTATCTACCACTATTGTTAGCTAACAAGATAGCTAAGCTCTGCACAGTCACAGTGTAATGCTAATTTGAGTTAAAGAATCACTCCATTGACAAAAATTAGGCTAAAAAAAACAAAGAAACACAGTGAGTCTGTTGTGAGTTCTGAGTTCTGCCTCAGTGCCACTCAGTGGAATGTTAAGGGGCATTTTTCAATTAAATGATGTCACTGCATATCCTCTATAAAAACATGAAACATTTGGCAGATTAAAGTGCAGTCTGTGAATGGGACACTGACGCAATCCTTATTAATCTATTGGGTTATAGATCACCCAATAGATTAGTTTACTTTCCCCTTTAGTCCTCCAGACCCCGCCCCTCTCCTCCCCCCTTTAGTCCTCCAGACCCCGCCCCTCCTCCCCTCCCCCCTCCTCCCCCCCTTTAGTCCTCCAGACCCCGCCCCTCCTCCCCCCTCCTCTCCCCTTTAGTCCTCCAGACCCTCCCCTCCTCCCCCTTCCTCTCCCCTCCTCTCCCCTTTAGTCCTCCAGACCCCCCCCCCCTCCTCCCCCCTCACTCTCTCCCCTTTAGTCCTCCAGACCCCTCCCCTCCTCCTCCCTCACTCTCCCCTTTAGTCGTCCAGGTACTGCCCAGTTTAGCAGCTCCACTTGAAATGAGCTTGAGGTTTAGGTGTTTTGTCCCACTTTAAACAGAAGACGAGATCCAGGGCTCAGAGTGATGTGTGTTTTGTTATTTTCTCTGTTTCAGATGTAATCAGACGAACAGGACAAATTGATGTTAAATCAGCGTCTTTGGTTGGAGAACAGGAGCAGAGCAGAGAAGAGAGGGGAGCAGAGTGGAGCAGAGGGAGGAAAATGGCGGCTCCTCCCTCTCAGAGCTCAGAGCCGAAGATTCTTCATGGAGCAACAACCAACGACGTCCAACTCACTGACATCAACTCCAGAAAACAGCTCTACAGAATCCAGGGTATTTATCTATGACTACTGCCTACTGCTACTAAATCTGTCCTGAATGTGACTATGACTCTTCATTCCACTAAACATAGTTCATATAATTATAATTTCACATAAAATGTTTTTCTTTTACTAGTTTAAATTTGACTTTCTGATTGGACTCGGGCAGCAGATATGACATATGCAGAGGTAATTTCATAGCTGTTACTCAGCAACAATAATGTTAAAGCAGACCTATTCTGCAAAATAAACCTTTCAGCTCATGTTATAGTTGTTTCCTTGTTACTGACCCTCTGAAGTTGCATTTGGAGTGAGCTATGCATGTGTGAGCAATGTTTTATCACTGATTTTCAAGACGCCATTTTGACCATCAATCCCATTTTCTCCATCATCGGCACTGTGATGTACTCCAATTTAATTGTCTTCATTTTGGTGCAAATGAAAAAAAAAAAAGCTGGTCGCTAGTATGGTGTGCAGCTATCCATAGGGGGCGCTGACAGCATGTGGCGCTTTGTTGTGATGTTTACGGCGGCGTCAGCTCCCACTGTGCACCGTAGTTTTCTAACACAAAGTCAGTGGACTTGTTTTTCTGAGTTGTTTTAGATTGATAGATAGATTGTGATTTAAAATGTGCAAATTATAACATAATGAACCACAGGTGTCAGAGATTATAACTGTAGAGAGACACAAGCACAATATGTCTGATTTAACAAGGGCCAAAACCTGTCTAAAAGTTACAGTTAAAAGCAGTAGTTATGACTAGACTAGACTCCTATAAGTAAATGACACTTTTAATTTTTTAAATGAAGGTTTAAAGTGTCGGAAAATGCCTATCCATAAATTGTCTCTGCATTTTGGATGGAGTGTTCTGTGTTGATGTCATAGGCAGAGGGATTTTGTTTTACAACTCCGCGCTACTTCATGTATTTTTTTCCTCAACTTTTTTTTCCACAAACTGTAACTTAACTGAAAATTCTGATACATTTTGACCACAGGCAGTACTATCTGACAGAATGAAACATGTGAAGCTGTCCTCTTCACTGTTCTAATAAGTTCTAATGTTAACTCCTCTTGCCTGTGTTCAGCCTGTGCAGTGTCAGAGCCTCTGTCCTGTCTCCAGTTCATCAGTGAAGGTGCGTTCGTGTGTGGCTCTGTAAACGGCAGCATCCTGGAGGTGGACTCTCGCTCTCCGGCCCCGCCCACCTGTCACCCCGCCCCCATCTCCTCTGATCTCGCTCCGTGGAGCATGGACGTGTGCGGTAGCCTCGTGGTGCGTTCAGGGGCCTCTGCTCACACTGTGGTGTCAGATCTGCGGAAGATGGACTCATGTTTGGCTCAAGCTCAGGTCACAGCGAGCGATGGGAAAAACAGAGGGTCCCTGAACGTGACGTGGGCTCCCGCTCTGCAGCATCACATCGCTCTATCAGGTCTGTGAGCTCAAAGGCGCTCTGCCTGATTTTTATTTAAAAAACAGAACTAGTTCATTTTAAACAGTTAGCAGTGGTCCACAGTTATCCCTCACTTACCTTATGTATTCTGAACATCCTGATTCTTCACCACAATGAGTTTATAAGTGCTTTTCACAACTTTCAGAGAGGGTTTTGCTGTTACAGTAATGCTAACAACAACCGGCATGCTAGAACACTCTTCCTGATGACTGGCTTCATAATTAGAAGCGGACAGCACACAGTGGACTTATTTTGACCTCAAGAGCCACTTATACAATATATCTGCACTGGGTAAGGCACATTTTGCTCAAATACATGAAAAAATCAGGTCCAGGGCCTTTAAAATGGCCCATTCCAGCAGCTAAACAAACATGGAGGAACTTTGAAATCATTTTTATTTTGAATAATATTCCTCAAATTTTCCTATGTAACATTTGAGGTGGAGGGTTTGCTGCCTACTTGTTTCCATGGAGATGTTATTACTTTGCCTGGTATGTTCCAGTGTTCCACAGTATGGCATTAAATTGATCCATTTAGCATTTATTTAGTTACAGGTGTTTTTATTGCTCAAAAATACATAGAAAATTATGCATCGTTACTGTAAAAAGAGTCGCCTCTCCGCAGACCTGAAACACCACACTATGGAACATATCAGACAAGGTAATAACATCTATGTGGAGAGAAACAGTTGTCATACCTTCCACCAAAAAAGTTACATAGTGGACCTTTAAATTTATCCCTCCTCTGTACCAGTCCTTCACAAACAGAGGGCACAATTATGGCACTGTTTTGTATCTTATTAACTGATGATGGCATATTCAAGTGAAATTAAGTCAAATAACACATTAAAATACTGAAATACATCTAAACATGATTTTAAATGTTTCACTGGAAAACTGGGGGATCCTGGGTGGGTGGCATGGTACTGTCGTCACAATACTCAAATGTCTTAACTCGATTTTGATACTAAGGAATAGACTTGATACTCAACACCTTTTCCGATACTACGATGATAATAAAAAACAAGATGAAAGACAATATACTGTGTTTTTCCACATTAAATGGTAGTACTTTGTTTCATATTCACATGTGTCTTATATCTGTGTAATCCCTCAGTGTCCAGTAGGTTCATAGTGGTCCATGGGTGTATACAAATCTGTGTCTTATACTTGTGAAAGATACAGCTCAAGATCATTCTAAAGATATTCAGGAAAGGTTTGTTTCTGTCCTGTGAATGTGATTTTTTTTTTTAAATCGATACCAGCGAAAAATGAGTATCATATTTCCTGGCCTGAACGGTCTCTCTATCAGTCTATCGTATATTCAGTGTTTCTCCTGTTTCCTGTTTCTTTCAGGTGTGAGTGGATTGGTGCAGATTTACGACACGTCTCTCTGGGGGGCGGAGCTTCAGCCTGCACATGCTCAGTTTGAACACAGAGGTCACATGGTCTCATCGCCCGAAGACGATGTCATCACTACGAGTCACGCGTGGCACCCCGAGCGACCGAGAACGTTGCTTTCGGCCGCAAGTGACGCCTCCGTGCACGTGTGGGACTGGAACCAGCAATCAGAGAGCAGCAAGTGAGAACCAACCAATCAGAACAGTGAATCTGGAGGGACGGAGCAGAGAGTGAGAACGAACCAATCAGAGAGCAGCGAGTGAGCAGCAAGTGACAATGGACCAATCAGAGAGCAGCGAGTGAGGAGAAACTAGAACACAGAATAGAGTTAACTGTGGGCGGAGTCTTTAGGAGCGAGTTTAGTGTCTCATCTGTGTCTGTCCAAAAGTGTTTACTGATTGGCTGTTGCGGTGGAAATATTGCACCTCATTTGCATAAAGTTGAGTTCACTTCAGGTCACATTGACGCCGTCATCTCTCTGTGGTCTCCTGCTCCAGACACAGAGATGAACAGGAGCAGGTCTCTGCTGTGAGCCTGATGTCACTTCTTAAGCACAAAACGGTTCATTAAAATCAGTCTGATGTGACTGATGGGACTCACCTGTGCCACAGCTGCCCCGGGGCAGATGAAAGGCCAGTTCAGTCCTGAGAAACAAGACATTTGCTCTTGTTCTTGAGGCTGTAGAACAAACTTCTTATGGGCTCATTGTGTTGTGGCTGTGGAGATTGTGAACAGGTACAGTGGCAGCACTGTTTCATAACTGATAAAACATGTTCATTACAGTGGTTGAAAGTGAACCTTTTATTTTTTATAAATGAGAGATTAAAAATGAACCACACACACTTTGAAAATACAACTAATCACAGCCCAGATATCGAGCAGCCTGTAAGAACTTCTTGCTTTTTATTAAGTATGAATGGAGCTCCGCAGTGAGCGCTCCCTGCTTCTGAAAGTAAATTCCCTTAAATTTATGAACAAAAATTAAAAGTTTGAAAGCTCAGAGCTAATCAGCTCTGTGGGGACTAATGAGCACAAGACCTGTCATTGTATTAAAACTGTTTCTGAAACTTTAGAAACCGCAAAGTTATTAAAACGTTTTACAGAACCTTGTGTTCTAAACCACCTTGTCTGACTTAACCTTGTTATGAATAAGAGTTAGCATGTAGCGGGTTAGCCTCTGTGATGACTTTGAACCCTTCATAATTGAGATTTGGAAAAATCTGCAAAAAAATCAATGGAAAATGTACTTATGGAGCTCCACTGGCCTTTAGTGACTGGACATGTTTGTTATGTCATGTCTGTACGTTCATGTTATGTCTGTATGTTCATGTTATGTCTGTACGTTCAATTTTATGTCTGTATGTTCATATTATGGCTGCACGTTCATGTTATGGCTGCATGTTCATATTGACCTGAGACC
Source organism: Periophthalmus modestus (assembly GCA_019594935.1). Taxonomy (NCBI): domain Eukaryota; kingdom Metazoa; phylum Chordata; class Actinopteri; order Gobiiformes; family Gobiidae; genus Periophthalmus; species Periophthalmus modestus. Next base: position 340,666 of record JAIEZT010000121.1, on the reverse strand, counting down.
TGAAACCGACGTGGCTGCCACTTGTGCAAGAGCCGAGAGACAAGAGCAGGACCACTGTCGCCTACATTCTTTCACTTTTAACTTTATTTATACGGGGAACCCAATGAGAACACTTTGACTCTTCAAAATCTATAGGACTGAATAAAAATGTCAGTGACTCCACTGAAGGCTCTATTGAAAGCTCAGTACATTTATTCATTGTCAATTTTAATTAAAAGCTATTCTATAAATCTTTAACTCAGAAACTCTTCAATTCATCTGAAAAAAACAGTTAAATAAATCATGCACTTTAGAACAAAACCAAAGACGCAGGTTTGTGAGAATCAAGTTTATGCACAGCTCAGCTTTAGTAAATCTGCTGTTTACAGTCACAGCCCTTTCAACAAGAATTAACTAAATATAAACCAAATTAAACAAAAAATAAAATACAAGTGTCAGCCATTTCAGAATGTCACTGTTTTAGACGCATCAGCAGCGTAGAATAAAACCAGCTCCTTAAGTTGCTTCTTGGCAGATCTTTGAGAATAACACTCCACAATGTTTAGATTTTATTAAAAAGCTGCACATGTTCAAAGTTAAATTGCCCGAAACGGCTTCACTTTTCTAAATCCAAAACTATACAAATAAATCCTGATGCCCAAATTCTTATATACACATTCATTTTACAAATATTAGCCCCAAACACAAGCGCTCATTTAGTGATTAAGAAGAAAGCTACTGCCAAAGTTCAGCCACGCAAAATAATTACAATATTTTAAATTTGAAACAAACATAACTAACGATTCCCTTTGTCTCTCCTGGTTTTAATTTTGTTATTTCATTGGAAAAAACAGGGTTTGTGTGGAAAAGTAGAAGTCTAAAATGAAAAAAAAGTTTGGGTTTATTGGTGTGCGTCATTTTATATTATACAAAATAGACATTTATGAGTGTTAACCCATGTTACGTTATTTCCTCATCAAAAACATATCTGAGTTGTGTTTTACTTCACTCACATGTTTGAGTAACACTTAATTATTATCACTCAAATTGCTCTGTTACACCTTGTGATGTCATAAAGTGGTAGTTTTCAAGGTAACAGCTCCTTTTACCTTTAGTTCAGTAGAGATCGGCAATTCCAGGACTGAAATCATCCAAATGATTCAGGTGAAGGTGTATGGAGTTTAAAAACACAGTGGAGCACTTCTTGTATTATCACATGAGATCACAACTTGGAACAGCGCATTTTCAGTTTGAGAGAAGAACATTATAACATAGATCAGAAAACAGTGTAATATGGGCCTTTAAAGGTGCGCCGGTCAGTTGTTCTAATGAAGGGTCCACCACCTGTCTGGCTTTTAAATACATCTATCATACTGTGGAACATTCTAGGCAAAGCAACAACATCACCATGGAGACAAACACTGATTTAAAGTGCTCTGACAGGTTGGTCTACTCATTTTACTAAAACACACTTAAGATAATTATGTTTAAGAGTTTGGCAGTGTTTTAGGTTTCAGATTTTACCTCCTGGTCAGACATTATGACATAACATCTATAGCGGTTACCTAGCAACCATCTTGTAAACTGGACCAAAACTCCGCTAATATGTCACAGAAATGAAAATATGAACACCTGTATTTAGTTGGAATCATGTCATTCCTATAAGTTTCAACATATTTTCAACTTTAATCAGAGGTGTTTTTATTGCACAAAATACTATGAAATATATGCAAGCTTACTGTGAGCGTGCTTGCCTCTCCACAGATCTGTCTCTTATGTATTAAAGCAATATTTTAGAACACAGCAATAAAAAAAACAACTGAAGACAATCAGGTGGTATATCCTCTAAAAGTTACACAGTGCACCTTTAAGATCTCTGTAAATGTTTAGGAGAAAAGGACATTTCAGTTCATGAATATTGTTTAGTACTTTTTAACAGCTTTAGTGGAAGTTATTTTAAATGCCGCTTGTAAATTGTACCTATTACTTTGCCTTTGCCAAATTTTTAGGATTCAAAAAGTTTAAAAAATAAGTATGGTAATTACTAGAAATATATTCATTTATTCAAACTTTTTTAGTTTAAAAAAAAAAAAAAAAAAAGACTTTCTTTTCCAAAAGGCACACAGTGAAGAGGGACGCCATTTTAAACTGATGCATATTTTTGTTTTGGATGCAACGATGCAGCTTTGTTCCGATACTGATATTGATACTTTGACGTTAAGTATCTGCCTGATATTAACTGATACCTTCAAATAACTTGACAGCTTTACGTGAAAATTTCAAACCTTATTAGAGGTTCTAGGCCAATATCTGCCTGTAAACAGTCTTATTAAATTCAATTAAAGACGGAACCAGGATATCGGCTTAACCGATATCGTGGAACCGATATTCGATCCAGCTGATTTTTTTGATATTGTGCTGATTTTTGACACCAGTGTGGTATCGGTGCAGCCCTGACTTTAATGTAGTTTGTGCTGTTCATCATTTAGTGACATGCAGCACTGTCGGCCTGGAGTAAGACTGTTTTGTTAAGAACAAAAACATGTGTCCAGTTTGAGTTCAGCGTCTGATTGGCTGACGCAGTCACAGCTCAAATCATCATTATTAAAACATCTAGAGGGACTCAGCTACAAGGTTTAAACTAATGCAAAACAGAAACCACTTTGGCAGCAACAAAGTTTACACCATGATGAAAATGTCTACAAAATTTATTTCAGTTTTTAAAAAAGCGTATTGAGCATTACAAATCTAATAATTATTATTATACAAATTATTAATATTAAATCTATTAATACACTATTCACTGCAGTTTAAAAATAAATGTTCCATCTTTGAACAAACCTCACCGTGAGTTCTTTCATTCTCAGGTCCAGTTTATTCAAAATAGAGCTGATTTTCAACAGCAACAGTGATTTGTTTAGAAATGTGTTGATCGTCCTAAAAAGAGAACATGATTTTGTTTAGTGCAAATTTCAGATTACATTTTATCATTTAACCTTCAAACTCCATCCAAACTGAACATGTTTAAATCCTCAGTTTGAATGATACAAGTTTGAAGATTTGTTGGTTTTTTTTAAATCAGTTGTTAAAGTTTTTTGGTTTGTCCTTTGAAACATGTAGAAGCACATTCAACTGTGTCTTATTCCCTCAGACACAGGGGTTTGAACTGTTTCTGAACTGTACAGATGTGAGGAGGAGGAGGAGAAACATCTAGAGCAGAGGAGTCACATGGGCTTTGGTTTAAAGGAGCGATGTGAGCACAGGAACCAAGAGCTCATCCAACAGGGGCAAAGTGAAACAATACACTTTAAAACAAAATCAAAGTAGAACAACACTGGGATTATTTAGGTCATAAGAGAAATCAGGATTGAAATTATTATTGACGGTTCATTCATTACATAATCCTTACGTTTTACATTTTGGTCACTGCTGTACAAAGGAATCTAAAAGCTGAATCTGAAACACTGCCACCCCCCCCTCAAAAAAAAACCAAAAAAAACATGGGGCTAATAACTCCCCATGTTAACTGGAAAAAACAAAACCCGTGCATGTACAGTAGTTTCAATGGTTAACGGAGATGTAGTCCATGTCATCCTTGAGTTTTAGATTTTTGCTTCCACAGAATTAATACCACATGCTAATACTATTTAATATTAAAAGCTAATTCTGAAGAAAATCCACACACGAGCTGAAGTCAACACTGGAATCTTAACTGGATGAGAGACGCTGTGGTTCGTGCATGTTTCTTAAGTCCATAAAGTATCACTCAATTCATGTCCGACTTGTAATCCTGTTATCCCAAGCAAAAAGAGATTAGACCAATTATTATCCCATATTAACTGGAAGCCATGTTATAAATCTGTACATTTCTAAAAATCCAAAGTTTAAAAAAAATTACGCTGGTGACAAAATTAGAAAATAAATGGACACAAATAAACATTCCAAGCAAAGGTTTGTTAAATTAGGCCCATAATTTCCTATATTAACTGGATGTCACATAAACATACTTTAAAGTATTTAGTATTTTTAGTTTCTGCTGCTGCGGAACGCAAGTCTGCAAAGTTCAAGCAAAATGGGTTAGAATTAGACCCACAATTCCCCATATTAAAGATGCACTATGTTACTTTTTTGGTGGGCGGTCCGTTATTGCTTTGAATGCAATGCTCCACAGTAAAACCCACCACACACTAAAGGATTTTTGAGTCTAAAATGATTTTAAATGTGTGACAAAAAGTGCAGATGGCAGCCCAGAGGAGAATCGGATGAGATTTTAAATACGATCCCATGAGACCGCAGCGAAGACTCCGCACACCACAAGCTAAAAGTTGTGAAAGCTGCACAGTCGCGTCAGCCGTTGCTCGTCTAAAGTCAAAATTGTTTTATTTCTTAAAACATAGCTCGGAAAATGAAGTTGGCTAGTCTCTTATTTCATCTGCAGCAGCTTCACACACCTCCAGCCTGTATTCATGTGAACAAGACATGTGAGGAACTGCTCTCACCTTTTTATCACTTTTCACCTTTTATAACACTTCAAACTGAATTAATAGCGATGTTCTGCTGAGTGCTGTGGATTTGTGGAGAAAATACCAGGCTTTTAGACACAACGACATAGATAAAAGCTACAGTTAAAATTCAGCTGTGAGTAATAAGAGTCATCATTATCTAACTGTCGAGTTTGTACCTTGTGCCCGTGTCTGCCACTCCGCCTGCCCCAAACGCTGTTTTATTGGCATCTGGTCCTAAATCAGGCAAATCAGGTCCTAAATGGAGCTAATGATCCTGTAGCGTGTGCGGCGGGATTTAGGCTTTAAACTTATCCTGTGATTTAACAAACACAAGGTGAATGTTTTAAATGGGGTTGTGGGGTTGCCTCTTCGCAGATCTGACCCATAACTTGGCCTGATGGAGTCACCGGCTTGTTTCCATGGAGATGGGTAAGCTTAATGCCATAGTACCATACAGCATTTCAGTTAAAGCAAAAACATCTCCATTGAGCCAAACCCGCCGGCAGAAAAGTACCACAGCGCATCTTTAACTGAGGCCTCATTATAAACCTATGTACATTTCAAGAGTCCAAAGTATTTAGTATTTTTAGATGAGAAAAGTCATTCTGTAAAAATCCAAGCAAAAAGGGGTTAAAGGGCCTGTACCTGATTTTCTTCATGTATTTGAGCAAAATGTGTGTCTCAGTACAGTATATTGTATAAGCGGCTCTTGAGGTCAAAATGAGCCTGCTGTGTGCCGTCTGCATCTAATAATAAAGCGTTTTATTGTCCGAGAATCAGGAAGTGTGTGTTAGCATGGTAGCTGATGTTAACTTTACTCAACTTTGGCCTCCGAAAGTTCTGAAAAGTGCTTTAAACTCATCATGCTGAATAGTTAGAATGCTTTGAATGCATAAGGTAAGTGAGGAATAACTTTTGAATAACTGCCGTGTTTAAATGAACTAGTTCTGTTCTTCACATTTGGAAGACGGTTAAAAAAAAAAAAATCAGGTACAGCGCCTTTAACTTCAGAAAAAAAAAAAAAAAAAAAAAAAAAAAAAAAAATAAAAAAAAAAAAAAAAAAAAAAAAAAAAAAAAAAAAAAAAAAAAAAAAAAAAAAAAAAAAAAAAAAAAAAAATAAAAAAAAAAAAAAAAAAAAAAAAAAATAAAAAAAAAAAAAAAAAAAACCCATGATTCCCCGTTTAAATGACCGCCTCATTATAAACTATTGTACAGTCCAAGTCCACAGAGTGCTCCTGTTTGTTCTAGTCGCTGCTGTCATCGTCGTCGTCCTCCTCCGATACCGCGCTGTTGTTGCTGAATTGCTCCTGCCTGATCGGTCGCCCTCCGTTAGCCGCCGTTAGCATGTCGTAGCAGAAAGTCGCACACGCGCACCGGGCCGTGACGACTGGCTGGGCAGGAGGTGGCGCTTTTCTGAGCACGGCCCGCACACCACGAACCCGCACTTCCTGCAGTGGTGGCGGCGGTTGACGGCGGTGAACTTCGCCCTCTGGCAGCGCATACAGATGGACGCTTCAGAGTCGGGAACCCAAACCGCCGCGTGCTCTCCGGTCGGCGCCTTCCCGCTCTTCTGCAGTAAATCCCCAACGCACTTCCCGATGTGATTCATCCACTCTGACTTCTCCGTGGCGGTCGCGGCGAACACCGTGAAGGATTTGGTTGGTGTTTTGATGAGCCAACCGTTCCGTAGATCATACTCGGTGTTGTCGGGGGCTGTATCTATAGTGACGGACTCCAGGGGGATGATGTGTTGCTTGTTATACTTCTTTTTCTGATGACGATGTTGCCGTAGACCAGGATGTCGTTGAACAGGAAGAATTGGCGCAGTTTTGGTTTCTTGCGGCGGCAGAGTTTGGTCAGGATGCCCTCCCCAATGAGGACGCGCCCGGGGATGGCTAAAGGTTGGCCCGCTGCGCCGAAGCAGCTCTCCACAACCCCGATGCGTTTGGAGTTGGCCTCGCTGTTAGCCAAACGGTCCACCATCTTCACCGCCTGAAACACAAAGGAGAGAGAATATTAATCTACAAAATTATTACTTTTGATTGCAGTTAGGCCTGTTGTGACTTTTCGTTCTGGCTGGAAGCTGGAAAAAAATATTTTGGGGCTCAAAATTTAGCAATTTCTTTCTAAAAGTGGCGAGACTTTGGCAAAAGAAATGATTTTTTTCAGCCGTCTACAGCTCAAAATCTTATAGCATTACAACAAAAAATACCCAATTATTGCTTCATTCAGTTATTCATTTATTGCAGCTCAGAATTTGTTATCGTGACAGGTCTACCCATGAACGTGACTGTTTTAGTATTGACACCTGCTCAAGTGAGTATCTAGTTTTGATACTAGTTTTTAGCATCGCCTGGTTTTTTGATACTTCTGATGCTTTTTTGTAACTTAATCTTGTTTGAGGATGTTCTGAGACACCGAATGACGTCATAGCAAATACAAATAGTTCAGTTTTCTCCACTGACGCAAAAGCCAAAGTCTATAACACACAGCTCAGATTGGTGGAGGATTTTTCACATTTCTCTGTGAAACACAAAAAACAGCACATAAAGCCCAGTCTAAACCTCACAGAGTCCAGAGGCATCAGATCAGGTCACACAACAAAGGGCATCTCCAACAGGGAGGAGAAATTATATGGATTTATGTGAGACAACAGCAGGAAGTGACTGAGTGAGTTAGCCCGACATTTAGTATTTTTGGGGTATATATAATGTAAAAAGGCATAAATAGTTTTTGCCCTCCCCTGCAGGTGTAGTCTTGTGTGAGTGCAGTTGGGTCAGATAGAGATACATGACAGTTTCAAGAGCTTTTGCCACGCCCCCTTTTTTGTCCGCCCAATCGATCATCAGCAGCACATGTCTTTAGTCCAGCTCAGCTCAGTCCAGTTATTTTGGCCTACGTCAGTAGAGATATAATAGAGGCCTAGGCAGACCGGACTGGACACCATCAGTGCCTTGAGGGCTCAAAAGTGGCAACTAAGACAATATATGTCAATATAATATAATATAATATAATATAAGTCAAATATTTCACAACAGGGCACAGAAATAATTATCTCATACATTTTTATTTTATCCTGATGTTGCCTGTAGAGTCCAGACCGATCTGTGTCTGTATGTTTTGTACAGGGGGATATCAGTCTGGGCACTACATCTGTTACATCTTGAGCTGAGCTCTGAAAATGTATGAGCAGACTTTGGCTCAGTTTACACCAATTCTGTTTGGAGGAATGGGCCAAAATTCTTGCCAGCTACTGTGAGAAGCTTGTGGAAGAAAATCCAAAACATTTGACCCAAGTCAGACAATTTAAAGGAAAAGGTACCAACCACTAATGTATGTATGTAAATCTAAAAAATATTCTGGCATGTAGCAAATTGAAATTTTATTTATATATAT
>JAIEZT010000121.1:312786-330286 GCA_019594935.1 Periophthalmus modestus | reverse complement strand
TGGCTGTATTAGTTTAGCAGCACAGAAAGTGACGCACTGATACTGTCAATCTCTTTGGTGCTAGTTCAGTTTGTTCTGTGTAAAAGAATAACATTGAAAAACAGAAAAAAATGGAAATGTGAAGGCTGCGGATCACGGCTCCAGAGCTCTGACTACTCTTAAAGCAGGACTACACCAGGACTACACCAGGACTACACCAGGGACTACACAAGGACTAAGGACTACAGGACTACACGAGGACTACACAAGGACTACACGCAGGTCCATTATGGTGTTAAAACAGTGGGCTGATAGCAGAGGCCAGAGTCCGTGAGGAGATGTAATGACTGTAAATGACGATAATGAGAGAGAAGGTGACAAGCCCAGGTGTGTTCCACAGGTGAGGACTACACCAGGTTTATACAAGTTTAAATAAAAGGCTCTGGAGTCCAGCGGCGGAGCAGAGGGTTAACAGTTCTAACATCATAATAAAGTATTAAGATACGTCAAGTCTAATGAAATGAATACCAAAGATATACAGAATCACACAATCCAGGTTCAATTTGAGGACTTTAAACCATGTTATAATGTTTCCTCCTCAAACAGACCTGGAGTTGTGTTTTGTTTCATTCACACATGTTTGAGTAACACTTTATTATTAGTCTGTCTATGTCTTCAAAGCTCAAAATACTGGTCTGGATTTCTACTAAAATATGCTAGTACGTCTGTCTGTGCCGCCCATGTTTGTTTTGATTCATTTGTACGCTTTATCTTTGGCTCCGCCCACATCACAATCCTTCTTTGTGATGGTCTGACGCACTGGTGACCCCGCCCCATATGGATTCTCATGAGTTTTTGAAATTTCAGATCTCGTTTTGCTGGCCAGGTCAGGTGGCAGACCCTCAGCCAGAAAAGTTCCACAGTGTACTTTTAAAAAATGGAAGTTGAGTGTTTGAGTCATAAAGTCTCTAAAATGGCAGTTCATCAGTAGCTGCATGTGCATTCAATTTCCAATTAAACCAAAGCATATGCCCCCATTTTCACCGTTTCGTTTCCTGTTCCTCCATGTTTGAAATGTCTCGTGTAACGTTTACAGACCTAACAGAAAGCGGGACAGATGTAACTCCTGTTAATTGGCCTCTGCTCGGACTCCTACAGAACACTCCGCACATGAAACATATGGACGGGGATCACAACGGCGCATAATCAGTGAAATCATTCAAATGTAGAAAGGCTTTTGAATTATGCGGAAAATAATGATCTGTTTGACCTCAAGATCCACATTGACTGAGAATAAAACATGGCCTGATTAAAACCTCACAGCTACTTCATAAAAGAGTAATACAAACTTATATTTTTCTCTCCTACATCCACATATATGACGAACCATCTCACGGTTAAAGTGCATCTGTCAGATGCATATATTTTTGTAATTCTGACTTGGTTTGGTGGACAGTACCTGTGCTAAGTAGTCATCAGTTTTACATCAGTTCAGTGGCAGATTGTGAAGAAACAGAAAAGAAAAAGAAAAAAAATACAGGAAGTAGCGCTGAATTGTAAAACAGAATCCCTCTCCACTCCGTCCAAAATCATCAGCAGAGAGATGTTACGCGCAAGAAAGTTTTTCTGACACTTTAAATCTTCAACTAAATTAAGGTGTTGTGTCATTTATCTTTAGTTGTCAAATCAAAACAGTTGTGTCATTTAGACAAGTTTTATAAAAAGACGAGACCAATTTTTTGTCAAATCTTAGACTGTGTTTGAATGTCCACCCCAGCCCGACCCCTCGTTCACTACACAGCCCTGCACTCTTTATCAGACTCTGTAGTGTCAGTCACAGAGCGACTTGCACACTCAGCTCACTACAGTCGGATCATGTGACTGAGTGAAAAAAAAGTCTAAAGTCTAAACTCTGATAAAACTTTATTTCTGTCTTAAATAATGATCAGATTGTATGGACATGGACTAACATGGACTGACATTGGTCTGATGTGGACTAATAATAATCAAACAAGTTTAGGTCAAGCTGGATTTCACATAAGCAGACTAGATTTTTGTCTGAGATACAGAAATTCTTGCTTTAAGAGCTCCAACTAGAGTAATTCGCTAACGCTAGCAACTTAACACCATAATGGTTTATTTATAAGTGATAATATAATATATAATTTATAAGTGGTTTATTCATAATCAGGATTGACAGTGTGATAAACCAGCGCTTGTATCTGTCAAAACCCATCTCTGTCCGCTGCTGTTTTAATGACTCTTGCAATGCATTGTGGTCTAAATTGGGCAGTACTTTTCAAGGTGCACTATGGTAAATTTTTATCCCATTGATGAAATTCTCGCATTATTTGGACAATCATAAATGTACTAAAACAGGCCTGTAAAAGTCTGTGCTGTGAATGGACAAAAAGCATGCATTCGTTCTGTAAGCAGGCTCATCTCTCCATAGACCTAACCTGGAATTTGGCCATTCTGTGGAACATTCCAGGCAATAACATCTCCATGGAGACAAACAGGTGTCACACTCACCACCAGCTAAGTTACACGTTGTTTAAACAAGCTCCAAAATCAGTTTGGAGCAGAGCAGGGGACTGAAGTCTCTGCTGGGACTAAACAGGGACTAAACCAGAATCTGGACTGGACTCCTCCCTGATGCAGAAGATACACACTCTAATGACTGTCCCGCTCTTATCTCTGCTCTTCCTCTGTGTACAACTGTTATACTCAGAGGGAGGGCATCTGGCACACGGGGATATAGGAGTATCATGGGAGGGCATCTGAAACAAAGGGTTATGGGTTAGACAAACACCAGAGTGATTTGCCTTTTTTCACTTTTGCTGTGAAAGGCACTAAAGCACATCTCCTCTGTTCATTATGGCAGCAGCAGCACTCTGAAAAATCACACTATTGTCTAAAGAAAGAGTTTATTATCTTTGCAGTATCAGAATCAGTATTGAGTATCTAGTCTGTTCCTTGGTTTTGAAATAGAGATTGAAATTTTAGTATCGTAACAACTCGAGGTCGGAACAAGCACTAGAAAAGAATAGCCCCTCACTGCCATTTCCTGTTATTTGTGAAGTACTGAAGTGATGTAAAGCTATGGTACATATTTAGCCCACACGTCAGAATAATGACACTTGCTCACAGTAAGGTGCCAGAGCACATGTACATTGTCAAAATAAAAACAGACAAATGCAGGATTTATATTTAACAAACTGTTGTGAAGGGCCTCAGTGAAAAGAGGAAGAGAAAGTGACTCCCAGACTCACAAAAGCAGAAGTCAAAACTGCACTGCATTTACTTAATCCAGGGCTGTACTCACAGCATCTATATGGCAAGACATCAGGAGAGGACACATGGCAATATGCAAATCATAATATCATGACTTTAAACCATGTTACAAGTGTCTTGCCCAAAAGACACAACAACAACAGAATCGCACTAGAAACCTGTGGGTCAGTGGATCTGACTGCTCTGATGTTAATGTCAAGAGCGAGTTTTGAAGTGGTAATCTTCAGTTCAGAGGATGAGCCCTCCTGAAGATTTCAGCTAAAAAATTAAACTAAATGTTTTAGTTGTGGTAAAATCCTCATCTTACACTGTGGTGCTTTCACTCATTCAAACTGCTGAGTTCTACACTAAAGTACTGCAGAGTACTGCTGGACACATGAGTCTAGAATGGTCCAGGGCTCTCACCCGCTCAGCGTCAATAGGCGTCAGGTGTCAGAGTTGGAAAAACTCTACTTTTGTGGACACATGTTTCAGGAGTGTGTCGTCAAACGCAAAGGTTCCAATGACACTCTGAACCCAGCACACACCTCTGTTCCGCTGAAAAAGGGAGCAGCCAGTTGTGTTGTGATATATTAACATTTGGGTCCCGTCCCGCAGCCCTCCGGGTCCCGCGGCCTCCGGGTCCCGCGCGGCCGGGTCCGGGTCCCGCGGCCCTCCGGGTCCCGCGGCCTCCCGGGTCCCGCGGCCTCCGGGTCCCGCGGCCTCCGGGTCCCGCAGTCTTAGGTTCGCTCTCTTTTGCAGTCTGTGTGTGATTCTGTGGTGGAGCCTATATGGCATTTCCTCATTGTGGTTTGCATAAAACAATTATTAATACATTTACAGGGCTATCTGCATGTGGTCTGTGGCTTCAAACATGTTTAAATATGATTAAGTCATAAACCGCTAAATCTGTAATAATCCCAAAACAAACATTTGGCTTTGAAAGTTACAGCAAGATTCACCGGAGCTGAAGAAGACTCAGGAGTAAATGAAAACAAAACAAACCAGGACTGAACCAGGACTGAACCGGAACTGGACCAGGACTAGACCAGGACTGAACCGGGACGGAACCGGGACTAAACCGGGACTGGACCGGGACTAGACCGGGACTGGACCGGGACTAGACCGGGACTAGACCGGGACTAGACCGGGACTGAACCAGGACTAAACCAGGTCTGAACCAGGTCTGAACCAGGACTAAACCAGGACTGAACCAGGACTGAACCAGGACTAAACCAGGTCTGAACCAGGACTAAACCAGGTCTGAACCAGGACTAAACAAGGTCTGAACCAGGACTAAACCAGGTCTGAACCAGGACTGAACCAGGACTGAACCAGGACTGAACCAGGACTGAACCAGGTCTGAACCAGGACTAAACCAGGACTAAACCAGGACTGAACCAGGACTAAACCAGGACTAAACCAGGACTAAACCAGGTCTGAACCAGGACTGAACCAGGACTGAACCAGGACTAAACCAGGACTAAACCAGGACTAAACCAGGTCTGAACCAGGACTGAACCAGGTCTGAACCAGGCGGACTAAACCAAGACTAAACCAGGACTGAACCAGGACTGAACCAGGTCTGAACCAGGACTGAACCAGGACTAAACCAGGACTGAACCAGGACTGAACCAGGACTGAACCAGGTCTGAACCAGGTCTGAACCAGGTCTGAACCAGGACTAAACCAGGTGACAGACACGACACTGGCCAAGAGCAGTAGTTAAATTGTTAAATTGAGATTCCGTCATTTCTAATGGTAAATGATCAGCTTCCAGGGTTCTTTTTAAAATCAGACCTATTGAGCTTGTGTCGTTCTATAGTTAGAATCTCCGACACCTGTGGATCATTATGTGTATACTCTGCACATTTTAAATCTCAATATTCCTCAAAAACGACTTAGTAACAGAAACAAGTCCGCTGACTTCGCATTAGAAAACCCAGTGGGAGCTGACGTCGCCATCACAACAAAAACGCCACATGCTGTCAGCTGACTGGAGCAATATCGTCTTGAATATAGGAGATTACTCAAACATGAGTCTCTCTAAACACAACTCGAGGTAAGTAAATTGTGAGGGGAGACAACTAGAACATGGTTCAAGTTTACACAATAGATCCACTTATAAAACTTTCCACTTTTCATTTTTAACTTTGTCTCTGAGTTTAAAGCAGGGCTGGGCAATAAGACTAATTAATTTGATTAATTTATGTTTTTAAAAATTGACGATGGCCAAATCATGAAATCAGGGTCAAATATATATACAAATTATTTCTGTGTTGATTTTATTTCTGGTCCTGCTTCCACTTTTGAAAAAAAACACAGGTAGAATTGAAATAATAATGCTCTAAAAGTGCTCTTATGAGATGTACTGTTTTGTGCTTGTTTTGTGCCTGCAAGGATCCTCGTCCAATGTGCTGTTGGAGTCTGCAAAACAGTAGTGAGTGCAGAGGGACATGGCATTGCTACAAGCAGAACTTGACTTCCTGCTCATCAGCTGATCTTAGAATCTCCACCAAGATGGAGATCCCGTCAGCAGATGATCGAGCGCACACTGGAGCAGAGGAGGCAATTGGACAAATCTTGGGGGCAGACAGAAGACTGAAGAAGACTGGGCATTTAGTTCCTGCCTTTCAGGAGACTGACATCTTAGTGTTAATAAGCCCTTACATGACTTTACTGATGCAGGTGAAATGTATGTTAGCATTTATGTTATCAAACCAACTCTTCACCTGTTCAACACAACAGCTTCAGTTAGAACTGGATGACACTGAGCTCACAAAACAAATACAAAATAGTTGCTAGAATATCGTAACCAAAATATAGTGCCCCGGCCATAGTAGAACCTGATTTGGCTGATCACTGATCAATCCCAGATTCCACACCATCCACACAGAGCAAGACAAGATGGACAGAATAAAGGAGAGGGTCACTATGGAACATGCAGTACTTGGCATTTCTCTTACTCCTGTGAAAGACGACACATCACACACGCTCAGGAAAGTGACCTTCATCTAAGAAAAAGAATCCCTCCGCAGCTTTTTCAAAAAGGGCATCATTGAAGTTTAGATCCCTGAAGAGGACAAGATTAAGAACTGTCCACATATTTGCTGGCCCCTGAGACAGACGCTGATTCTGACCCACTTCAGTGGCGGAAAATGCATGAAACACATTTTCCAAGACTTGGTCAACTAGCAAAAAAAAATATCTGTGTCAATTCCAGCAACAAGTGTCAGAGAGGGTCTTTAGTTCTGGAGGGAACATTCTAACACGCACCAAAGCCTGTCTGAAACTACCTTCAGTTGATAGGCTTGTTTTTCTCTCAAGAAATATAAGAGTTTAGAACACTCTTCAAATACTTGAAGAAGCACGTTTATGTTCAAGGTAAAAGCCTATGCAAAACAAATGTCTTTGTTTATATGATATTACTGTTTCACTGTTAGAAAACTGTTTACAATATGATACTATTTACTAATTCAGCATCATTCCAATAATTTTACACACAATATTTAAGACACAATTCTATCATTCTTAACATTCATTGTTTAGAGTACAATGATTTTGAGTGTCAGAAAAGATGTTCAGTCATGCACTTTTGTGTAAGATTTATTTAGAATAAACCTGTTTTCAAATTGAATGAGTGTTGAGTTCATACTTGTTTTGATTAAAATCTTAAAATCGTAACTGTCTAAAAATTGTTGGATTTTTTTTTTTATTTTTATTTTTTTTTTACATTTTATTTTTTAGCCATATCACTCAACCCTAGTTTAAAGAAAAACAACAAGATAGAAACTAAACCAGAAATCCTACAAGTCCATACAGAGAAGTAAGGAGGCGTCATAAGTAACAAACTATCAGATCAATTAAAAATGCACAAGGATGTGGTGACACTAGTTCTGCAACAATAGTAACATTTCAAGTTCGATACCTATTCTGATACCACGATGATAATTTTAAAAAACGCGCTTTCTTTAGACAATAGAATGTGATTTTCCACATTAAATGGTAGTACTGTCTTTTCTATTCCCATGTGTCTTTATATCTGTGTAATCCTCAGTGTCCAGGTAGGTTCACAGTGGTCCATGGGTGTATACGAGTCTATGTGTCTTATACTTGTGAAAGATACAGCTCAAAATCATTCTAAAGATATTCAAGAAAGATTCATCTCTGCCTTGTCAATGGACTTTTTAGTACTGATACCTGCTCAAAGGAGTATGTAGTTTGCTCTACTGCCTAGTATCAGTAGTAGTTTGCCCTACTGGCATTATTTATTCTGACTTTAAAACACCACATAAATGTACCGGTAAGTACAGACAGGTCTCTTCAGTCTTCTCTGTGATCTCAGAATCTCCTCAGGAATAGCTTTGTAATCTGCAGTTTGGAAAAAGATAATGAGCTTAAACCTGAGACTTAAACTGCACCGGAGACGCCGGAATCTGATCATGTGACACAGATCAATGTCATGTGACCAATGACATCATACTGAATTACAACAGGTAAACACAGCCAGACTTTATTTCACCTCTGAGTCAAAGCATGACAGGGACAGGAAAGGATCCAGAGGAGCTAAAACTGAAACTTGCCGTATCATTTTAAAGTTTTAAGCATCACATTTAACTAAGCTTGTCAAAAGTATCAAAAATCATACACTAATTGAAAAAAACTAGTGTTGAAACTAGATACTCCTTTGAGCAGGTATCAATACTAAAAAAGCCCATTGATTCCTGAATATCTTTAGAATGATGTTGAGCTGTATCTTCCACAAGTATAAGACACATAGACTAGTATACACCCATGGACCAGTATGAACCTACTGGACACTGAGGGATTACACAGATATAAGGACACATGGGAAAAGAAAAGACAGTACTACCATTTAATGTTAAAATCACATTCTATTGTGTAGATAAAGAGTTGTATGTTTTATTGTCATTGCGATACTGGAGTATTGAGTCTATTCCTTAATATCAAAATCGAGTTTCAAATTTTAGTACCGTGACAACGCAAACAGGAACAGATCCACAGCAGCTAAAAGAGAAACTTGCCACATCACCTTTCAAAGAAGTGATTTTTCTCCTGTTTTAAGCAACACATTTATTGACACATGTTTAAATACTGGAGTGATGGATAAGAATATTGTCTGATTCAACTCATCCAGAATACTGGAAAAAGTCATCATGTTGTAACAATTGTTACTGCTAAGACCATGTTCATCTCTGACTAACTCTTACTCTTTTGTCATAGGAAATCATGTGACATTTTGAAATATCTGCAATACAAAACCAAATACAGTGATAGACTACTGGCTGAGTGGCTCTCATGCCTCACAGCAAAAACAAGGTTTCAGATTTGACTCCAGGGCCTTTCTGCGAGTCTGCATTTTCTTCTTGTGTGTGGATATTTTCCTCCAACCTCAACCAAAACATGCACTATAGATCAAATCCTCCAGCTAGGGTAGTCCTGACCAAGACTAGCACAAGATCTGGAGATGGGTCCCGCTGCTCCTGACACGTTTAACCCAGAGACACTGAAGGATGAGTCAAATGCAGAGGACGCATTTCCTTATAGGAACAATACAATGTACCTTAACCTTACAGCTGTGTTCAGTATGGCAAACATTTGGCTGAAGCATCTGTTCTTAAAACTCTTTGTTATTTACTCTGAGAATCAAAGTTGGGATTTATTTTAAGTGACACCTGGTTGATATATTACACTTATTATGATCATTTAATTTACTTGAAAAACATAATTTCCAGAAAACAAACCTCTTGGGACAGATTTGAGAGCCCTTCCCACAGTAATTGCAGCCATATCGCTTTAAACTGTACTGTCTAAGGGCTTAAACTACCTAGCTATCCAGTGTAATCATGTGTTTAGGCTTGTCTCAACACTTTGAAAATGTCATTAGAGAAAGCGCTGAGGTCCCTGCCCTTCACACCGCAGACAAGCCGAGACACACTTCCCTTTTCGGGCTAAACTGTGCCAGGATCCGCGCTCCCTTCCACTGGAGCCATGTTCGATCACGTGGTCGGACAGGTACAGGTACAGGTACAGGACAGGTGTGCGCTCAGACACACGGGAAGGCCGAGAGCGAGGAGAAAAACTGGAATATAAAGACACTTTGAAGAATTCACCTCTTTTATAACTTTGCGTGGTCTCATTCTCATATCAAAGTTATCCAACACACCCCACAAAATGCAACTATTTCACAATTAATCAATATAATCTGAAAAAATATTGATTCTTTTTGTTTGTTTTGGTAGTTTCCAGTCAAGCGTCCAACTTTTTAGCATTAGCAACCTAGCTCCAAAGTTAGCCAACTGTCAACTCCACTCCGCAAGATTCACACTACAATTTTATCAAATAACTCAACTTTAACTGATAATATTAAGCTCAAACTTAAGCACTACAGCGTTTAAAGTCTATAAAAGCGCGTGTTATAAGCTGAATTCGGTGATATACAGTGTTTTGGTGGGTTGTTTTGCTAAGTTAGCGTCTGTTAGCCTCAATGGGAAAAGTAGAAGTGAGTAGCCGGAGAAGTTAACCGCTAATTCCCCGGGTTTTTTCGCGTTTTCTCGGGTTTATTCAGGTTGGGGCTCACCGGGCTGGTTTGGATGTGGTCTCGGGGCTGGTACCGGGAGCTCTGGGTGAGTTTTAGTCCAGAAAAGTAAGTCCTTAAGCGGCGGCCACCTGTGGAATCGTTCGCCGTAGGAAAAGCGGCTCCAATATGGCTCCAGCGCTGGTCCAGAGAGCGGCGCAGGAGGGAGAGCTGATCCGGGGGAGGGAGGGCTGATCCGGGGGAGGGCTCACCACGGCCGCACGGTGTGGCTCTGCAGGCGAAAGTTAGAATTAGGGAAGAGGAAAGCTGAACAAAACACATTTGATCAGGTGGGTTGTGTCTTTTGGAAATATTCCTGATTTCTTTCACTTTTAAAAAATCTGAATATGTATCTTATCACTTCATATCAGAATTTTATACTGTATTCTTAAAATCTTACTTATATAGTTTGTATGTTCTTCCTGTGTTTTCTTAATAACCAGGGTCTAGTGAACGAGTCGGCTCTTTTGAACGGTTCCTTAACGTGAACGGTTGAATCCGGATCTAATTTTTTAAAGAGCCAATCCTTTTCTTTCTAATTTCTATGCATTTTTATACTTATTAACACTAGACTGACACCAGGACCATCACAGAAGCAGAGCAGGCAACTTGAGAGAGCTTTGTGCACAAAAAAAAAACATCTGGCATGTTATTAATAGTTAGTTTGAAAATGATTATTATTGTAGTTATTTAGATTATGCATAGATTGAAAGGGTAAACACACTCCCACTCTCAGTTTGAACTATTTTAAACACATTTAAGCCTTGCACGTTTCTCTCTGGGATTCGTTTGTTGTTAAAATTAGTTCTTTCATTGGCATATAAATAAACAGCAAAAGAGCCAGTCTTTTGCACGGCTCTTTGAAATGGTCCAAAAGATTCAAAACCGATAAAAAAGCCGAAAGTCTCATCACCACCAGCGTCCCATCACCACTAATCACAGCTCAGTGGTCCACGTCACACAGTGGTGCAACAATTATCTCCACATCAGTGCTGACAAAACAAATAAAATGGCCATCAGTGCAGCCGCTCCTGTCTGACTCAGCTAAACATTAATGGCCACACAACAGAACAGGTAGACACGTTTAAATATCCCGGACTCACCCTGGACACCACAGCACAGACATCTATAAACGTGCACAACAAAGGTGTCATGTTCTCAGAGTCCTTATTTTTTATTTTAGTTTCTATTATCATTATTTTTGTGTCATGTTGCACCATAACGCCAAAGTTTGTTCACTGACAACAGCAATAAAACTGATTCTGATTCTGATCTCCTGCTACTGCTGAGAGCAAAAGCATCATCCAGTATGTTCTGCTCCACTGTTCATCTTCCCTGGCAAATTCAGACTGAGAGGAGGAGGAGAGGAGGAGGAGGAGGAGGAGAGGAGAGGAGAGGAAGGGGAGAGGAGGAGGAGAGGAGAGGAGGGGGAGAGGAGGAGGAGGAGGAGGAGGGGGAGAGGAGGAGGAGAGGAGAGGAGGAGGAGGAGGAGGAGGAGAGGAGAGAGGGGGGAGAGGAGGAGGAGAGGAGAGGAGGAGAGGAGGAAGAGAGGAGAAGAGGAGGGGGAGAAGAGGAGGGCAGGGGGGGAGGAGGAGGAGAGGGAAGAGGAGGAAAGAGGGAGAGGAGGAGGAGAGGGAAGAGGAGGAGAGGAGTCTGAACACATCACGTTGCCTGACAAATCTCTGATATCTCTTTGTATTTTTTATACAGACGGACATCATTCTGGTCCCCGCTCCCTTTGTCATGCACCAAGTCTGATCGAACATGATCGTCCAATAAGAATTGTTTATTTCAGTGATGCATGTGAAACGAAGGAGTTCATTGGACATTCATCATTTACAAATAAAATAACATTTCCCATAGATCAGATTAAAAGTTTAGTGCTTTGCTCATTGATTTTGCAGAAATCTGCCATGTTTTTCAACCCCCTGTGATTTTTTTCCTTTAGTTTTTACCATATGGACAGACCAAAGTCTTCTGAAATTTCTTCTGAATTCAGAAGAGATTCACGTTGACCAGACTCACATCTTCATAAAGTGTTGAAGAAGTCTGAGTTCTGGGTCCCAGGCGACTCCTCTTGTTTTTCCACCATGCTGTCAGGCTGCAGTAAAAACAAACCTCTTCAGAATCTCACACACCACATCCAAGATAATCCCCACACCAAACATCTCAGAGAGACCATGGAGCAGCCGCCCGACTGGCCACCACCACCACCATCATCATCATCATCATCATCATCATCATCATCATCATCATCATCACGGACACTGAGCACCTCTCCATCACCTCTCCAGCTCCTGCCCTGGCTGCAGGTGTAGGATTACAGGCACAAAGTGAATTCATTTCCATTCAAACTTTACTCTCAATAAAGTAGTGTTCATGTTTTATTTCATGAGCCAGGTCACACACCATGACATGTTTGGTGATGGAAACGAAAGATAATGAAGGATTTCACTGTTTGTGGTGCTGATAATCATAAATAAATCGTTACACATTGATGTGTTTTTTTTCCTCACAATAATCGTAACACTAAAAGTTCTGTGACAGCTGAGAGAATAGGTCAGAGCTCCCATGCATTCTGGAAATTCTGGAAAACTTGGAAAATAATTGGTCTGTTTTTCCAAACAGGTGAGTCTCAGATGGGTGAGTGTTTATTATCTGATCTGAAGGTTGGTGGTTCGAATCCCACTCTCGACATAAACATCATTGGTTGAGTGGTCAGATCCACTGACCCACAGGTTGGGGGTGCAATTCCAGCTCCCACAGATGAATGTTGTTGTTGTGTCCTTGGGCCTTAAAAATGTCTCCACACTTTGCTTTGCTGTTTATTGGATGTGAAAATAAAACTTTTACTGCCTCCTATTAGAGCAGTTGGGTTTGTGAAAAAACTCTAAAATTCACCAAAATGCAGAAAATCACACCACCAATTTTATACAAATTCTCCTCTTTTCATCTTCCCTGTTGGGGAAGATGCAGACCTCAGTGTCACAAACAGGTGTCCCATATTTTCCTGTGGATAAATACACTGTACACAGGACTCACAAGTGCTATTTACATGAGGAGAAAGAGGAGCACACTCACTCGTTTATTGTAAGTGGATATGATGTGTCTCATTTAAGTTCCGCTAGAAAATATGTCTGGTGATCTAAAGAACAAATACTGTGGTTTTGCCCAGGTGTATGATTCATTTCCGGCTGTGTACACATTTGCACTTAGGCTACATCTTTAGAATAAAAACAGTCTAAATTAAGAAAATGAACCCTGTATGTTTTTATTACATTGTTATTATGTGAACCCTAACCCACTGCTGTACACTTTCTTTACCTTTACCATAAACACCCCCATTCTCTCTGCTCCAGCCCCTCTCCAGTCCTGTCCCATCCCAGCTCTTCCAGATCCTGGGCTGGTCCCTGCTGTGTCCTGAGTCCAGGAGGCATCTGACCACAGGTGAGAATGAGAAGAATAGAGTTGCACTTTGAGCATGGCGTGGCCTGTTATAATCCAAAACATCTGTATAAAGAATGAGTGTGACTCTAACGCAGAATAATCACTTCTCTAAATGAACGTGATAATATCTGAATGATCTGAAATCTGGGCTTTCTGAGTATCCTGTTGGTGATGAATCAAATGTTTTCATACTGATAAACTGAGCACAATCTGATGTTTTTATCCGTGGTGGAAAGAGTACTGCAAATTTGTATTGAAGTAAAAGTACCGTTACATGACTGAAAATGTACTCAATTACATGTACAAGTACTGCTTCCAAAATTGTACTTAAGTAGGAGTTACTAGTTACATTTTAACAGATTTATAGCAGCATTTTTAGTGTTTTATGAGTGTAAATCTGAATGGAAATGTTTCAACCCAGAATCTGCATATTCTGTGAGCTCTGTCCAATCAGAGCGGGCGATGCTGTGATGTGGGTTTATCAGTGAGAAAGGAGCAGAGACAGAGGTGAGACAGCAGTGGACTGGGACTGTACTCAGAACTCATATGATTTTAAATACAGCTAAGTACATTTACATGGCTGGAATTATACTCAAGTCCAGGTTTCTAAATGTACTCAGAACTGACTTATGTGGACTAAGACTCGGGACTCGACTTGGACTTGTGCCCTGTCAGAGGATGCTTCTCACAAATTCAACTCACCAAACATTTTAAAGCCCTCTCCTCTGTACCGCTGAGCGTTAGATGAGCCTGTTCTTGTGTGTGATACAGGAACAAACATGTCCCTCTCTATCTTTTTGTTACCATGGCTTTTTCACAGTTTACAAAAACATTATAAATTGCATAAATATGAGTTGTAATTTGGTAATTTGGTGTAAAGACTTGAATCTCAAAGCAGAGGACCTGGGACTATTGAATTGTTTGTGTGTGTGTGTGTGTGTGTGTGTGTGTGTATGTGTGTGTGTGTGACTGTGCGTGTGTGTGTGTGTGTGTGTGTTTGTGATTGTGCGTGACTGTGCGTGTGTGTGTGTGTGTGTGTACATGTGTGCATGTGTTAGTGTGTGTGTTAGGATGTGTGCATTAGTCTGTGTGTGTGTGTATGTGTGTGCATGTATAATATTGTATATGCGTAATATTTTGTGTGTGACTGCATGTGTGTAGAACTTTGCTTGTGAGTCCGTCTGTGTGTGCATTAGTATCTGTGTGTGTGATATTTTTGTGTGTGTGCGACTGTACATGTATGATATTGTATGTGTGTGATGTTTTGTGCGTGTGTGTGCGCGTGTGTGTATATGTGTGTATGTGCATATGTTATTCATAATGACACCCCCCCCACTCTGAGGACTACAGATGTTAATTAGCTGTAAAGCCAGAATCTGGTACAAGCATCTCTGCCATTGTGCTTAATGTAATTGTACATTGTCCTACCAAATAAATTAATAAATGAAAAAAAATGTGTATGTGCGTGTGTGTGTGAGCGTTACTGTGTGTGTCTGATTTTACATGTGTGTGCGACTGGGCTTGTGTGATGTTGTATATGTGTGATATTTTGTTTATGTGTGTGTCTGATTTTGTGTTTGTATGTGTGTGTGTCTGTGTGTGCGTGCTTGTGTGTGTGTATGTGTGTGTGTGCGTGTGTGTGTATGTGTGCGTGTGTGTCTGATTTTGTGTTTGTGTGTGTGTGTCTGATTGTGTATATTTGTGTGCGTGCTTGTGTGTGTATGTGTGCGGTGTGTGTATGTGTGCGTGCTTGCTTGTGTGTGTGTATGTGTGCGTGTGTGTGTGTGTGTGTATCTGTGCGCGTGTGTGTGTATGTGTGCGTGCTTGTGTGTGTGTATGTGTGCGTGTGTGTATGTGTGTGTGTGTATCTGTGCGTGTGTGTGTGCTTGTGTGTGTGTGTGTATGTGTGCATGCTTGTGTGTGTGTATGTGTGTGCGTGTGTGTGTATGTGTGTGTGCTTGTGTGTGTGTGTATGTGTGCGTGTGTATGTGTGTGTTTGTGTGTATGTGTGCGTGTGTGTGTGTGTGTGTGTGTGTGTGTGTGTGTGTGTGTGTGTGTGGTGTGTGTGTGTGTGTGCGTGTTTGTGTGTCAGACAGTGGACAGTGTTGTGTTTTATTGTTGACTGAATGTAATTACATTGTGTGTTGTATTTGTGTAACTGGGGAGCTGCAGGTGGGAAAGACTTTATCTCTAACCTGCTGTGGAACATCTCCGTACATTGTCCCTTCAAATAAAGACTAAACTAGAAACTAAACTAAAGTAAATTTGGCCAGACGCTTGTGAACCACACCTCTGGAAGTTAGAACTGACCCCCACAGATACAGCTGATGTAGTAATTATTGTGATGAGTGTACAAAGAGCTAAAACAGGCCACATAAAAGAATCCTTCAGACTGTAGCTGTTCTTTTGAGCGAGTGGGCCATAATTTCACTGGACTCTGTCAGCCTCTGCTTAAATAACAGGCTCTGGGCTGCGCAGCGTCCATTTGAAAACGTTTTACAAGACTCTGAACGCGTCAATTATGCCCATGAGAAGAAGCGTCATTAGAGAGACATTATGATATCCTGTCATCTCCATAACTACATCTGTGTGAACGCACCGTGATCATCCCAGCTCAGGGTTAAACTAGTTCAACTTTAAAAAGCCTATTGAGCTTGTGTCTGCTCTATGGTTATCATCAGTGACACCCGTTGATCATTATGTTATAATTTACACATTTTAAATCACAATCTTCATCTAAAACGACTGAGACGGAGCTGATGTCGCCGTAAACATCATTACAACAAAGTGCTGTCAGTATGGATAGCTGCACATCACACCAGTGAGTGGCGGATTTTTTTTTCATTTGTACTGAAATGACTACGCAACGCTGCTGAATCCAATGAGTATCACCGATGAAGAAAATAAAACTGGAGAAGGTGTGTACGTCACAGTGGGCGTGGACCGGTGGAGTTATAGGTACACAGGAACATGGACCAATCAGAGCCCCCAGTGTTTTATAACCAAATCAAAAACAAAACAAATACATACATTTAAAAAAATAAAATTAAAAGATTCATTGCAAAAAAGAAAAAGTTTAAATCTGTCAACTGAACAAATCGTTGTAAGAGATGTTTCGCTGCTCATTTCAAGCCGCTTCTTCAGTTCTGGTCACATTACTGCTGGACACTGCCTGATATCTGTTCTGAGAGAGGGGCTAACCACACTGGAACTGTACACAAACTATTGTCTCCAGTTTCAGCTGAAACTACCCTATTCAAACTTTAAAGACCCTGCTGTAGTTCTCATTGTTCTGAGGATGGATTTGTTGTAGATGGGGGAGAGATTATGTCTCAGGCCCCCGTTCCTGTTAAAGGAAGGATTCTCTTTCCTAACAAAAAAAAACAACACTTCTTTAACTCCCTCTCAAACTATTTCTTTTCTCTGGCTAAGATCTGAACCTCGCTATCTTCAAAGGAGTGGTTAGTGTCTTTGAGATGGAGATGTACGTTGTTCCCATGTGAAAAAGGAGAATAGAAATATATACTAAAAGTTTGAAAGCTTGCTGAAGCAGCTAATCTGTATGCTATTTGGAACTGACAGGTGGATTATTCATTCAGTGACACACATGGTCTGTAATAAATATGGGCTGCTTATGAGGAAAAGGGTAAAAATATCAGAGGGGACTGAAAACATGGAAGATTTTCTGCAGAATAAGTGAGCGAAGCACTAAACTCTGTTAATTTGAGGTGAGAGGAATGTGATTTTATTTGTAAATGATAAGTGACCAGTGAGCTTCTTTATTTCACATGGTGTCACAGAAATAAACAAATCTGATTGGATGATCATGTTTGAACCTGGACTGAGAAAGGACAGAGGAAGTGACCAGACTGACATCCCTCTGTATAAAAAATACACAGAGATATTCAGTCTGGATTTGCCAGGTGACCCATCTCTAACCAGGAGGTCTAAAACCAGGACTAAACCAGAACTAAACCCAGGACTAAACCAGGTCTAAAGCAGAACTAAACCAGGTCTATAGCAGGACAAAAATGAATTCATCTAACGTTTACCCTCGTCTTCACCTTCACTGTCCCACTCAGCACAAGTGGAGTAAATTAAAAACACTTGCCCTCACCCATATTTATAAGGCCCTGATTAAACGTTGGCCGCCCGCTGAATCCCCTGGCGACCAGTGATGGCACAGTCCACGGGGGCTCTGAT
>JAIEZT010000121.1:264030-312686 GCA_019594935.1 Periophthalmus modestus | reverse complement strand
GAACAAAAAAGCCAATGGGAAAATACCTCTATTTCCAAGTGTGTTGCCATGGCAACGACCGACATTTCTCATTGAAAACATGGGTTTTGGTTAAATGGGGAAGAAAAAAATATTTACTTGTCATAAACCATTGAAATTTGGTACACATATTCCACTCATCACACTGAACAAAAAAGCCAATGAAGACATACCTCTATTTCCAACCGTGCAGGTGTGAAAATGTCATAAATGCTCTCATTGGAATGAATGGAGTAGTATTACTCAGTCGCTGATTTTGGTGGGAAGGGCGATGTAAGCGAGAACGAGGGGCGCGAACTCCGCGGTGGCATGTACCCCGCGGTCGCAAGGGTGGCGAGGGCCTTTATCACTGCTTGCAGTTTTTAATTATTCTTATTCTTATTTGCTCGCAGGATTGAAGCCATTTTTGGACCCTCTGAACGTTAACGAAAACTCAATTTTATTTGACCCAAAATTCAAGACTGGTGAAAAATTAATTATTTTGGTATTGAAAAAAATTAACACTTCAAAATGACTCAATAGCGCCACCTCAAAAAAAAAAAAACATTACGGCAATGACAGACCTTTTTCATCGTAGACACATGAAATTTGGTGGTACCATAGAACATGTCAAGACAAGTAAAAAATTATATTATGACCCCACCCTAAACCCTACAGGAAGTCGGCCATTGTGGGCGGAACCCCATATTTTTAAAATTTTAACTCTCACGTTTGAATTTTTTACGCAATGGATTTTCATTCTAGAAACTTGTAAATTGGTCAAACTGAACTAGACCCATGTGGGATTAAAGGTAACTCATTTGGATTTTTCTAAGTCATAAAATGTGGGTGTGGCCAGCCTGCAAAGAAAAAAGCAATTTTTTGAAGTTTTAAATTGCAAATAACTGACACATGCAGCGTCCTATTTCCCGGCATTAATATACGTTTTTTTCAAAATGATGCACTAAACGCGACGACATACAATTTACATAAGTCAGACATTACATTGCTCCACAGCGCCCCCTTGAAATTTTGAATAGGACCAAAAAAATTACTTTGTCAAAAACATTTGAAATTTGACATGGACATGTGGCTTGACATACTGAACAAAAAAGCCAATGAGAACATACCTCTATTTGTAACTATGTTACCATGGTAACGTCATAAATGTGCCATTGAAATGAATGGGTTCAGAGTACTGGACTTTGCTGTCGACTAAATAGATGCTCTGCACTAATTCAACTAT
The DNA here is from genome assembly GCA_019594935.1 of Periophthalmus modestus. Classification (NCBI taxonomy): domain Eukaryota; kingdom Metazoa; phylum Chordata; class Actinopteri; order Gobiiformes; family Gobiidae; genus Periophthalmus; species Periophthalmus modestus. Next base: position 311,443 of record JAIEZT010000121.1, on the reverse strand, counting down.
GACCTAAAATTCAAGGTTAGTGAAATATGTATTATTTTGAAATTTAAAAAAATTAATGTTGCAAAATGACTCTGTGGCGCCACCTCAAAAATCAAAATACATTACGGCAATGAGAGACCTTTTTCATCGTAGATAAATGAAATTTAAGAGAAACATAGAACATGTCAAGACAAGTAAAAAATTATATTATATGACCCACCCTAAACCCTACAGGAAGTCGGCCATTGTGCGCAGAAGCCAATTTTTTTGAAATTAAACTGTCACATTTGCATTTTTATGCCATGGATTTTCATTCAAGAAACTTGCAAATTGGTCGAAATGAACTAGACCCATGTGGGATTGTAGCCAACTCTCTTGGATTTTTTCTAAGTAATAAAATATGGGTGTGGCCAACATGCAAACAAAAATGGCGTTTTTTTAAGTAGTAAATTGCATCTAACTCAAACATGCAGTGTCCTGTTAACCGGCATTAATATACATTTTGGTCACAATGTTCATCTGAATGTAATGATATACAGTTTACATAGATGAGATAATCCATTGCTCCACAGCGCCCCCTGGAAATTTTGAATGGGACCCAAAAAAATTTTACTTTTTCAAAAACATTTGAAATTTGGCATGGACATCCCTATCCCCATACTGAACAAAAAAGCCAATGAGAACATACCTCTATTTGCAAGTGTGTTGCCATGGCGACGACCGACATTTCTCATTGAAATACATGGGTTTTGTTAACTGGGATGAAAAAAAATTACTTTGTCATAGATCATCAAAAATTTGGTACACATATTCTACTCATCATAATGAACAAAAAAGCCAAAGAAAACATACCTCTATTTCCAACCGTGTAGACGTGAAAATGTCATAAATGCTCTCATTGGAATGAATGGAGTAGTATTACTCAGTCGCTGTTTTTGGTGGGAGGGGCGATGTAAGCGGGAACGAGAGGCGCGAACTCCGCGGTGGCGTGTACCCCGCGGTCGCAAGGGGTGGCGAGGGCCTTTATCACTGCTTGCAGTTTTAATTAGGCCCGAGCCGGAGACAACGTCCCCGGCGAGGGACTCATTAAAACCGCGTCCGAAACGGGGAAAATGGCAAAAATCAAGTGGTTAACAAGCCCCGAAGTGCCAGTGAGTGGTGTCAAAAATTAGAACTCGCCAAGCTCTAATTGTCACCGAAGACCCCGAAAAAAATAACGAAAGACGACTCGATAGCGCCACCTCAAACTTTGATTTTCATTGGGCCTATGGGAGCCCGACTCGGAAAAAAGTCGACCTAAAAATCTGAAACTCGCATCAAAAAATAGACCGTGTCGGGACATGACAAAAATGATATTAGTGCCCCGCCCAAAAATGTACAGGAAGTCGGCCATATTGGATCAAACCCGGTGATGACAAAAAAAGCGCACACCCTCACATTCAGGACATCTCCTCGCACAGTTTTCATCACAAACACTTCAAATTTGGCCAAAACCCACTAAACCCATGAGAGATTAAAGATCATCAATTATATTTGAATATGACTTTGGGTGTGGTCATGGCGAATTTTATACAAAATTGCAATTTTTGGAATATTTCAATAAAATATTTCTCTTTCACACATTTTTTGTTGGGAAAACGCTAATACAGCGTTTATGCACATTTCTGAGCTGAACACAATGATATGTAAATCATGGATTTATCTCACAAAATGACTCTCTAGCGCCCTCTTCAAATTTCATTTTCAAAAATTCGTAGCAGACAATCGATTTGTCGTGGACTTGTGAAAAAATTCACAGGGGCCTTATTTGTGATGGGGCACAATGTGAGAAAGTCACATGACTGTAGCTTTTATGGTTTAGGAGAAATAAAAAGGGGAAAAAATGAGTTTCCATTATTATTATTATTCTTATTCTTATTTTCCTCGCGACAATGACTCAATTTTTGACCCCTTGAACGATAACGAAAACTCAATTTTATTGGACCCAAAATTGAAGACTGGTGAAAAATTTATGATTTTCATGGGAAAAAAATTACACTTTTAAAATGACTCAATAGCGCCACCTCAAAAATCAAAATACATTACGGCAATGAGAGACCTTTTTCATCGTAGACAAATGAAATTTAGTTGAACCATAGAACATGTCAAGACAAGTAGAAAATTATATTATGACCCCACCCTAAACCCTACAGGAAGTCGGCCATTGTGGGCGGAACCCACTTTTTTCTCTATTTTAACTCTCACGTTTCGATTTTTTACGCCATGGATTTTCATTCACCAAACTTGGAAATTGGTCTATGTGAACTAGACCCATGTGGGATTACAGGCGACTCACTTGGATTTTTTTGAGTCATAAAATGTGGGTGTGGTCAGCCTGCAAAGAAAAAAAGCCATTTTTGAAGTTTTAAATTGCGAATAACTGAGACATGCAGCGTCCTATTTCCCGGCATTAATATACGTTTTGTTCAAAATGTTGATCTGAGTGCATAGATATAACATTTACACAAGTCAGACATTACATTGCTCCACAGCGCCCCCTTGAACTTTTGAATGGGACCAAAAAAATTACTTTGTCATAAAGATTTGAAATTTGACATGGACATGTGGCTTGACATACTGAACAAAAAAGCCAATGAGAACATACCTCTATTTGTAACTATGTTACCATGGTAACATCATAAATGTGTCATTGAAATGAATGGGGTTCAGAGTACTGGACTTGTTATAGACTAAATAGATGCTCTCTGCACTAATCCAACTATGACCCAAAATTCAAGGTTGGTGAAAAAATGTGTAATTTGATGTGCAAAAAAATTAATGTTTCAAAATGACTCAGTAGCGCCACCTCAAAGTTCAAAATACATTACGTCAATGACAGACCTTTTTCATCGTAGACAAATGAAATTTGGTAGAACCATAGAACATGTCAAGGCAAGTAAAAAATTATATTATGACCCCACCCTAAACCCTGCAGGAAGTCGGCCCATTGTGGACGGAACCCCATTTTTTTTGAAATTTTAACTCTCACGTTTGGATTTTTAACGCTGTGGATTTTCATTCAAAATATGTGAAAATTGGTCAAAATAAACTAGACCCATGTGGGATTAAAGACAACTCTCTTGGATTTTTTTAAGTCATAAAATGTGGGCGTGGTCAGCCTGCCAAGAAAAAAGCAGTATTTGAAAGTATTAAATGGTACGTAACTTAAACATGCAGTGTCTTATTTCCCGGCATTAATATACGTTTTGTATACAATGTTAAACTGAACGCAACGACATACAATTTACATAAATCGGACGTTACATTGCTCCACAGCGCCCCCTTGAACTTTTGAATTGGACTGAAAAAAATTACTTTGTCATAAACATTTGAAATTTGGCATGCACATCTGCCTTGACATACTGAACAAAAAAGCCAATGAGAACATACCTCTATTTGCAACCATGTTACCGTGGTAACGTCATAAATGTGTCATTGAAATGAATGGGGTTCAGAGTACTGGACTTTGTTGCAGACTAAATAGATGCTCTGCACTAATCCAACTATGACCTGAAATTCAAAGTTGCCAAAAAATTTATCATTTTAATGTGGAAAAAAATTAATGCTTCAAAATGACTCAATAGCGCCACCTCAAAGTTCAAAATACATTACGGCAATGAGAGACCTTTTTCATCGTTGACAAATGAAATTCGGTACAACCATAGAACATGTCAAGACAAGTAAAAAAATATATTATGACCCCACCCTAAACCCTACAGGAAGTCCGCCATTGTGGGCGGAAACCGATTTTTTTGAAAATTTAACTCTCACATTTGGATTTTTTGCGCCCTGGATTTTCATTCAAGAAAATTGCAAATTGGACCAAATGAACTAGACCCATGTGGGATTAAAGGCGACTCACTTGGATTTTTCTAAGTCATAAAATGTGGGTGTGGCCAGTCTGCAAATGAAAAAAGCTATTTTTTGAAGTATTTAATTGCATGTAACTCAAATATGCAGTGCTGTATTTCCGGCATTAATATACATTTTTCTCTCAAATTATGTTCTGAATGCATAGATATGCAATTTACATAGGTCACATTATACATTGCTCCACAGCGCCCCCTGGAAATTTTGAATGGGACCCAAAAAAATTAAACTTTTTCAAAAACATTAGAAATTTGGCATGGACATCCCTATTCCCATACTGAACAAAAAAACTAAGCACAACATACCTCTATTTGCAAGTGTGTTGCCATGGCAACGACCGACATTTCTCATTGACATACATGGGTTTTGGTTAACTGGGATGAAAACATTTACTTTGTCATACACCATCGAAATTTGGTACACAAATTCGACTCATAATACTGAACAAAAAAGCCAATGAAGACATACCTCTATTTCCAACCGTGCAGGTGTTAAAATGTCATAAATGCTCTAATTGGAAAGAATGGAGTAGTATTACTCAGTCGCTGTTTTTGGGGGGAGGGGCGATGTAAGTGGGAACAAGAGGTGGGAACGAGAGGTGGGAACAAGAGGCGGGGAACGAGAGGCGGGGAACGAGAGGCGGGAACGAGAGGCGGGGAACGAGAGGCGGGAACGAGAGGCGGGAACGAGAGACGCGAACTCCGCGGTGGCGTGTAGCCCGCGGTCGCAAGGGTGGCGAGGGCCTTTATCACTGCTTGCAGTTTTAATTATTCTTATTCTTATTATTTTAGTGGCCGGATTGAACTCACTTTTGACCCCCTGAACGTTAATGAAAACTCAATTTTATTGGATCCAAAATTCAAGTCTGGTGAAAAATTTATTATTTTAATGTGGAAAAAAATTAATGTGTCATAATGACTCAATAGCGCCACCTCAAAAATCAAAAAACATTACGGCAATGACAGACCTTTTTCATCGTAGACAAATGAAATTTGGTTAAACCATAGAACATGTCAAGACAAGTAAAAAATTATATTATGACCCCACCCTAAACCCTACAGGAAGTCAGCCATTGCGGGCGGAACCCCCATTTTTTCTGAAATTTTTACTCTCACGTTTGGATTTTTTACGCCATCGATTTTCATTCAAGAAACTTTCAAATTGGGCAAAATGAACTAGACCCATGTGGGATTACAGTCTCCTACGTTGGATTTTTCTAAGTCATAAAATGTGGGTGTGGCCAGCCTACCAAAAAAAACCCTCTTTTTTAAAGTATTTCATTGCACCTAACTCAAACATGCAGTGTCCTATTTCCCGGCATTAATATACATTTTGTTCACAATCTTGATCTGAGTGCATACATATACAATTTATAGAGGTTAGACATTACATTGCTCCACAGCGCCCCCTTGAACTTTTGAATGGGACCAAAAAAATTACTTTGTCATAAACATTTGAATTTGGCGTGAGCATCTGTCTTCACATACTGAACAAAAAAAGCCAATGAGAACATACCTCTATGTGTAACTATGTTACCGTGGTAACCGTGGGAAATGGTCAGAAATGTGTCATTGAAATGAATGGGGTTCAGAGTACTGGACTTTGTTGTCGACTAAATAGATGCTCTGCACTAATCCAACTATGACCCAAAATTCAAGGTTGATGAAAAAATGTGTATTTTCATGTGCAAAAAAATTAATGTTTCAAAATGACTCGGTAGCGCCACCTCAAAGTTCAAAATACATACGTCAATGACAGACCTTTTTCATCGTACACAAATGAAATTTGGTAGAACCATAGAACATGTCAAGACAAGTAAAAAATTATATTATGACCCCACCCTAAACCCTACAGGAAGTCAGCCATTGTGCCCGGAAATCAATTTTTTGGAAATTTTAACTCTCACATTAGCATTTTTTACGCCATGGATTTTCATTCAAGAAACTTACAAATTGGTCAAATAGAAATAGGGCCATGTGGGATTACAGACGAATGTCTTGGATTTTTCTACGTCATAAAATGTGGGTGTGGCCAACATGCAAAGAAAAACAGCGCTTTTTCAAGTATTACATTGCACCTAACGCAAACATGCAGTGTCCTGTTAACCGGCATTAATATACATTTTGGTCACAATGTTCCTCTGAATGTAATGATATACAGTTTACATAGATGAGACAATCCATTGCTCCACAGCGCCCCCTGGAAATTTTGAATGGGACCCAAAAAATTTTACTTTGTCAAAAACATTTGAAATTTGGCATGGACATCCCTATCCCCATACTGAACAAAAAAGCCAATGAGAACATACCTGTATTTGCAAGTGTGTTACCATGGCAACGACCGACATTTCTCATTGAAATACATGGGTTTTGGTTAAATGGGAAGAAAAAATATTTACTTTGTCATAAACCATTGAAATTTGGTACACATATTCCACTCATCATACTGAACAAAAAAGTCAATGAAGACATACCTCTATTTCCAACCGTGCAGATGTGAAAATGTCATAAATGCTCTCATTGGAATGAATGGAGTAATATTACTCAATCGCTGTTTTTGGTGGGAGGGGCGATGTAAACGGGAACGAGAAGCGTGAACTCCGAGGTCGCGTGAACTCCGAGGTCGCATAAACCCCGCGGTCGCAAGGGTGGCGAGGGCCTTTATCACTGCTTGCAGTTTTAATTAGGCCCGAGCCGGAGACAACGTCCCGGCGAGGGACTCATTAAAACCGCGTCCGAAACGGGGAAAATGGCAAAAATCAAGTGGTTAACACGCCCCGACATGCCAGTGAGTGGTGTCAAAAATTAGAACTCGCCAAGCTCTAATTGTCACCGAAGACCGCGAGAAAAAATAACGAAAGACGACTCAATAGCGCCACCTCAAACTTTGATTTTCATGGGGCCTATGGGAGCCCGACTCGGAAAAAAGTCGACCCAAAAATCTGAAACTGGCATCATAAAATAGAACATGTCGGGACATGACAAAAATGATATTATGGCCCCGCCCTAAAATGTACAGGAAGTCGGCCATATTGGATCAAACCCGGGAACGACAAAAGCGCACACCCTCACATTCAGGACATCTCCTCGCACAGTTTTCATCACAAACACTTCAAATTTGGCCAAAACCCACTAAACCCATGTGAGATTAAAGATCATCAATTATATTTGAATATGACTTTGGGTGTGGTCATGGGGAATTTTATACAGAATAGCAATTTTTGGAAAATTTCAATAAAATATTTCTCGTCCACACATTTTTTGTTGGGAAAACGCTAATACAGCGTTTATGCACATTTGTGAGCTGAACACAATGATATGCAAATCATGGCTTTATCTCACAAAATGGCTCTCTAGCGCCCTCTTCAAATTTCATTTTCAAAAATTCGTAGAAGACAATCAATTTGTCGTGGACTTGTGAAAAAATTCACAGGGGCCTTATTTGTGATGGGGCACAATATGAGAAAGTCACATGACTGTAGCTGTTATGGTTTAGGAGAAAAAAAATGGTTGAAAAAAAATTTCCATTATTATTATTATTATTATTATTTTCCTCGCGACTACGAAGCCATTTTTGACCCCCTGAACGTTAACGAAAACTCAATTTTATTGGACCCAAAATTCAAGGTTGGCGAAAAATAATTTTTATTTGAGCTTGTCAGGACAAATATTCAAAAATGACACGCTAGCGCCCCCTAACAACCCCCATTCATTTTTTGGCAAAGTTTCTCATAGACAGTTGAAATTTGGTAGATCCATCCATCTTTCCATCCTGAACAAAAAAGCCAATGAGAACATACCTCTATCTGCAACTATGTTACCGTGGTAACGTCATAAATGTGTCATTGAAATGAATGGGGTTCAGAGTACTGGACTTTGTTTTAGACTAAATAGATGCTCTGCACTAATCCAACTATGACCTAAAACTCAAAATAGATGAAAGATTTATTATTTTAATGTTGAAAAAAAATTAACATTTCAAAATGACTCAATAGCGCCACCTCAAAAAATCCAAATACATTACGTCAATGACAGACCTTTTCCATCGTAGATCAATGAAATTTGGTAGAACTATATAAACATGTCAAGACAAGTAAAAAAAAAATTATGACCCCACCCTAAACCCTACAGGAAGTCGGCCATTGTGGGACGAACCCGATTTTTTCAATATTTTAACTCTCACGTTTGAATTTTTCACGCCCTGGATTTTCACTCAGGAAACTTGGAAATTGGTCAAAGTGAACTAGACCCATGTGGAATAATAGAGACAACTCTCTTGATTTTTTCTACATCATAAAATGTGGGCGTGGTCAGCCTGCCAAGAAAAAAGCCATTTTTTGAAGTTTTTAAAATGCGCGTAACTCAGACATGCAGGGTCCTATTTCCCGGCATTAATATACGTTTTGTTCAAAATGTTGATTTGAACGCACCGACATACAATTTACATAAGTCAGACTTTACATTGCTCCACAGCGCCCCCTTGAACATTTGAATGGGACAAAAAAATTTGTTAGTCATAAACATTTGAAATTTGGCATGAGCATGTGGTTTGACATACTGAACAAAAAAGCCAATGAGAACATACCTCTATCTACAACTATGTTACCGTGGTAACGTCATAAATGTGTCATTGAAATGAATGGGGTTCAGACTACTGGACTTGGTTGTCGATTAAATAGATGCTCTGCACTAATCCAACTGTGACCTAAACTTCAAGGTTGGCGAAAAAAAAATGTGTAATTTGATGTGCAAAAAAAATAATGTTTCAAAATGACTCAATAGCGCCACCTCAAAGTTCAAAATACATTACGGCAATGACAGACCTTTTTCATCGTAGACAAATGAAAATTTGGTAGAACCATAGAACATGTCAAGACAAGTAAAAAATTATATTATGACCCCACCTAAACCCTACAGGAAGTCGGCCATTGTGGGCGGAACCAATTTTTTTGAAATTTTAACTCTCACGTTTGGATTTTTTACACCATGGATTTTCATTCAAGAAACTTACAAATTGGTCAAAATCAACTAGGGCCATGTGTGATTGTAGACGACTGTCTTGGATTTTTCAACGTCATAAAATGTGGGTGTGGCCAACATGCAAAGAAAAACGCGCGCTTTTTCAAGTATTACATTGCACCTAACGCAAACATGCAGTGTCCTGTTAACCGGCATTAATATACATTTTGGTCACAATGTTCATCTGAATGTCATGATGTACAGTTTATATAGATGAGACAATCCATTGCTCCACAGCGCCCCCTGGAAATTTTGAATGGGACCCAAAAAATTTTACTTTGTCAAAAACATTTGAAATTTGGCATGGACATCCCTATCTCCATACTGAACAAAAAAGCCAATGAGAACATACCTGTATTTGCAAGTGTGTTGCCATGGCAACGACCGACATTTCTCATTGAAATACATGGGTTTTGGTTAACTGGGATGGAAAAAAAAAAAAAACTTTGTCATAGACCATCGAAATTTGGTACACATATTCCACTCATCACACTGAACAAAAAGCCAATGAAGACATACCTCTATTTCCAGCCGTGCAGGTGTGAAAATGTCATAAATGCTCTCATTGGAATGAATGGAGTAGTATTACTCAATCGCTGTTGTTGGTGGGAGGGGCGATGTAAGCGGGAACGAGAAGCGGGAACGAGAAGCGGGAACGAGAAGCGCGAACTCCGCGGTCGCATCAACCCCGCGGTCGCAAGGGTGGCGAGGGCCTTTATCACTGCTTGCAGTTTTAATTATTATTATTATTTTGGTCGCGACTTCAAATCCATTTTTGACCCTGAACGTTAACGAAAAGTCAATTTTATTGGACCCAAAATTCAAGACTGGTGAAAAATTAATTATTTGATGGTCAAAAAAAATACACTTTCAAAATGACTCAATAGCGCCACCTCAAAAAATCAAAATACATTACGGCAATGACAGACCTTTTTCATCGTAGACAAATGAAATTTGGTAGAACCATAGAACATGTCAAGACAAGTCAAAAATTATATTATGACCCCACCCTAAACCCTACAGGAAGTCGGCCATTGTGGGCGGAACCCCATTTTTCTGAAATTTTAACGTTCGTGTTTGGATTTTTTACGCCGTGGATGTACATTCAAGAAACTTATAAATTGGTCAAAATGAACTAGACCCATGTGGGATTACAGCCGACTCATTTGGATTTTTCTAAGTCGTAAAATGTGGGTGTGGTCAGCTTGCAAAGAACAAAGCCATTTTTTGAAGTTTAAAATTACGCGTAACTCAGACATGCAACGTCCTATTTCCCGGCATTAATATACATTTTGTTCAAAATGTTGGTTTGAACGCACAGATATACAATTTACATAAGTCAGATTTTACATTGCTCCACAGCGCCCCCTTGAACTTTTGAATGGGACCGAAAAAATTACTTTGTCGTAAACATTTGAAATTTGACAGGGACATGTGGCTTCACATACTGAACAAAAAAGTCAATGAGAACATACCTCTATTTGTAACTATGTTAACGTGGTAACCGTGGAAATGGTCATAAATGTGTCATTGAAATGAATGGGGTTCAGAGTACTGCACTTTGTTGTCGACTAAATAGATGCTCTGCACTAATCCAACTATGACCCAAAATTCAAGGTTGGTGAAAAATTTTGTATTTTGATGTGCAAAAAAAATAATGTTTCAAAATGACTCCATAGCGCCACCTCAAATTTCAAAATACATTACGGCAATGAGAGACCTTTTTCATCGTAGACAAATGAAATTTGGTAGAACCATAGAACATGTCAAGACAAGTAAAAAATTATATTATGCCCCCCCCCCTAAACCCGACAGGAAGTCGGCCATTATGGGCGGAACACAATTTTTTTGAAATTTTAACGTTCACGTTTGGATTTTTTACTCCATGGATTTTCATTCAACAAACTTGCAAATTGGTCTAAATAAACTAGACCCATGTGGGATGAAAGGCGACTCACTTGGATTTTTCTAAGTCATAAAATGTGGGCGTGGCCAACATGCGAAGAAAAACTGCGTTTTTTGAAGTATTGAATTGCACCTAACTCAAACATGCAGTGTCCTGTTAACCGGCATTAATATACATTTTGGTCACAATGTTCATCTGAATGTAATGATATACAGTTTACATAGCTGAGACAATCCATTGCTCCACAGCGCCCCCTTGAAATTTTGAATTGAACCCAAAAAATTTTACTTTTTCAAAAACATTTGAAATTTGGCATGGACATCCCTATTCCCATACTGAACAAAAACGCCAATGAGAACATACCTCTATTTGCAAGTGCGTTGCCACGGCAACGACCGACATTTCTCATTGAAATACATGGGTTTTGGTTAAATGGGATGAAAAAAAATCACTTTGTCACAGATCATCAAAATTTGGTACACATATTCCACTCATCATAATGAACAAAAAAGTTAATGAAGACATACCTCTATTTCCAACCGTGTAGGCGTGAAAATGTCATAAATGCTCTCATTGGAATGAATGGAGTAGTATTACTCAGTCGCTGTTTTTGGTGGGAGGGGCGATGTAAGTGGGAACGAGAAGCGGGAAACGAGAAGCGGGAACGAGAAGCGGGAACGAGAAGCGGGAACGAGAAGCGGGAACGAGAAGCGCGGGAACGAGAAGCGCGAACTCCGCGGTGGCGTGTACCCCGCGGTCGCAAGGGTGCGAGGGCCTTTATCACTGCTTGCAGTTTTTAATATTAGGCCCGAGCCGGAGACAACGTCCCGGCGAGGGACTCATTAAAACCGCGTCCGAAACGGGGAAAATGGCAAAAATCAAGTGGTTAACACGCCCCGACATGCCAGTGAGTGGTGTCAAAAATTAGAACTCGCCAAGCTCTAATTGTCACCGAAGACCGTGAAAAAAAATAACGAAAGGCGACTCGGTAGCGCCACCTCAAACTTTGATTTTCATGGGGCCTATGGGAGCCCGACTCGGAAAAAAGTCGACCTAAAAATCTGAAACTCACATCAAAAAATAGAACATGTCGGGGCATGACAAAAATGATATTATGGCCCCGCCAAAAAATGTACAGGAAGTCGGCCATATTGGATCAAACCCGATAATGACAAAAGCGCACACCCTCACATTCAGGACATCTCCTCGCACAGTTTTCATCACAAACACTTCAAATTTGGCAAAAAACCACTAAACCCATGTGAGATTAAAGATCATCAATTATATTTGAATATGACTTTGGGTGTGGTCATGGTGAATTTTCTACAAAATCACAATTTTTTGGATATTTCAATAAAATATTTCTCTTTCACAAATGTTTTGTTGGGAAAACGCTAATACAGCGTTTATGCACATTTGTGAGCTGAACACAATGATATGCAAATCATGGCTATATCTCACAAAATGACTCTCTAGCGCCCTCTTCAAATTTCATTTTCAAAAATTCATAGAAGACAATCGATTTGTCGTGGACTTGTGAAAAAATTCACAGGGGCCTTATTTGTGATGGGGCACAATGTGAGAAAGTCACATGACTGTAGCTTTTATGGTTTAGGAGAAAAATAATGGGTGGAAAATCAGTTTCCATTATTCTTATTCTTATTATTCTTATTCTTATTTTAGTCGCGACTTCTAATCCATTTTTGACCCCCTGAACGTTAACGAAAACTCAATTTTATTGTACCCAAAATTCAAGGTTGGTGAAAAATTCATTATTTTGATGGCCACAAAAATTAATATTTCAAAATGACTCATTAGCGCCACCTCAAAAATCAAAAAACATTACGGCAATGACGGACCTTTTTCATCGTACACAGATGAAATTTGGTAGAACCATAGAACATTTCAAGACAAGTAAAAAAAATATTATTACCCCACCCTAAACCCTACAGGAAGTCGGCAATGTGGGCGGAACCCCATTTTTTTTTTGAAATTTTAACTCTCACGTTTTGGATTTTTTTACGCGGTGGATTTTTCTTTCCAAAAACTTGCAAATTGGGCAAAAGGAACTAGACCCATGTGGGATTAAAGGCGACTCACTTGGATTTTTCTAAGTCATAAAATGTGGGTGTGGCCAGCCTGCCAATAAAAAAGCTCTTTTTTGAAGTATTAAATCGTACGTAACTCAAACATGCAGTGTCCTATTTCCCGGCATTAATATACATTTTGTTCAAAATCTTGATCTTAATTGATAGATATACAATTTAAATTTTTTAGACATTACATTGCTCCACAGCGCCCCCTTGAACTTTTGAATGGGACCAAAAAATTTACTTTGTCCTAAACATTTGAAATTTGACAGGGACATGTGGCTTCATATACTGAACAAAAAAGCCAATGAGAACATACCTTTATTTGGAACTATGTTACCATGGTAACCGTGGAAATGGTCAGAAATGTGTCATTGAAATGAATGGGGTTCAGAGTACTGGACTTTGTTGTCGACTAAATAGATGCTCTGCACTAATCCAACTATGACCCAAAATTCAAGGTTGGTCAAAAAATGTGTATTTTGATGTGCAAAAAAATTAATGTTTCAAAATGACTCGGTAGCGCCACCTCAAAGTTCAAAATACATTACGGCAATGACAGACCTTTTTCATCGTAGACAAATGAAATTTGGTACAATCATAGAACATGTCAAGACAAGTCAAAAATTATATTATGACCCCACCCTAAACCCTACAGGAAGTCGCCCATTGTGGGCAGAACCCCATTTTTTTTAAAATTTTAACTCTCACGTTTGGATTTTTTACGCCATGGATTTTCATCCAACAAACTTGCAAATTGGTCAAAATGAACTAGGCCCATGTGGGCTTAAAGGCGACTCACTTGGATTTTTCTAAGTCATAAATTGTGGGTGTGGCCAGCATGCAAAGAAAAACAGCGTTTTTTGAAGTATTGAATTGCAACTAACTAAAAAATGCAGTGTCCTGTTAACCGGCATTAATATACATTTTGGTCACAATCTTAATATAAACCTAATGATATACAGTTTACATCGCTGAGACAATCCCTTGCTCTACAGCGCCCCCCTGAAATTTTGAATGGGACCCAAAAAATTTAACTTTTTCAAAAATATTTGAAATTTGGCATGGACATCCCTATCCCCATACTGAACAAAAAAGCCAATGAGAACATACCTCTATTTGCAAGTGTGTTGCCATGGCAACGACCGACATTTCTCATTGAAATACATGGGTTTTGGTTAACTGGGATGAAAAAAATTTACTTTGTCATTGACCATTGAAATTTGCTACACATATTACACTCATAATACTGAACAAAAAAGCCAAAGGAAACATACCTCTATTTCCAACCGTGCAGGTGTGAAAATGTCATAAATGCTCTCATTGGAATGAATGAAGTAGTATTACTCAGTCGCTGTTTTTGGTGGGAGGGGCGATGTAAGCGGGAACGAGAGGCGCAAACTCCGCGGTGGCGTGTGCCCCGCGGTCGCAAGGGTGGCGAGGGCCTTTATCACTGCTTGCAGTTTTAATTATTATTCTTATTCTTATTTTCCTCGCGACAATGACTCAATTTTTGACCCCTTGAACGATAACGAAAACTCAATTTTATTGGACCCAAAATTGAAGACTGGTGAAAAATTTATGATTTTCATGGGAAAAAAATTACACTTTTAAAATGACTCAATAGCGCCACCTCAAAAATCAAAATACATTACGGCAATGAGAGACCTTTTTCATCGTAGACAAATGAAATTTGGTAGAACCATAGAACATGTCAAGACAAGTAGAAAATTATATTATGACCCCACCCTAAACCCTACAGGAAGTCGGCCATTGTGGGCGGAACCCACTTTTTTCTCTATTTTAACTCTCACGTTTCGATTTTTTAAGCCATGGATTTTCATTCACCAAACTTAGAAATTGGTCTATGTGAACTAGACCCATGTGGGAGTAAAGGCGACTCACTTGGATTTTTCTGAGTCATAAAATGTGGGTGTGGTCAGCCTGCAAAGAAAAAAGGCATTTTTTGAAGTTTTAAATTGCGAATAACTGAGACATGCAGCGTCCTATTTCCCGGCATTAATATACGTTTTGTTCAAAATGTTGATCTGAGTGCATAGATATAACATTTACATAAGTCAGACATTACATTGCTCCACAGCGCCCCCTTGAACTTTTGAATGGGACCAAAAAAGATTACTTTGTCATAAAGATTTGAAATTTGACATGGACATGTGGCTTGACATACTGAACAAAAAAGCCAATGAGAACATACGTCTATTTGTAACTATGTTACCGTGGTAACATCATAAATGTGTCATTGAAATGAATGGGGTTCAGAGTACTGGACTTTGTTGTCGACTAAATAGATGCTCTGCACTAATCCAACTATGACCCAAATGTCAAGGTTGGTGAAAAAATGTGTAATTTGATGTGCAAAAAAATTAATGTTTCAAAATGACTCAGTAGCGCCACCTCAAAGTTCAAAATACATTACGTCAATGACAGACCTTTTTCATCGTAGACAAATGAAATTTGGTAGAACCATAGAACATCTCAAGACAAGTAAAAAATTATATTATGACCCCACCCTAAACCCTACAGGAAGTCGGCCATTGTGGGCGGAACCCCATTTTTTTTGAAATTTTAACTCTCACGTTTGGATTTTTAACGCTGTGGATTTTCATTCAAAATATGTGAAAATTGGTCAAAATAAACTAGACCCATGTGGGATTAAAGACAACTCTCTTGGATTTTTTTAAGTCATAAAATGTGGGCGTGGTCAGCCTGCCAAGAAAAAACTAGTATTTGAAAGTATTAAATGGTACGTAACTCAAACATGCAGTGTCTTATTTCCCGCATTAATATACGTTTTGTATACAATGTTAACTGAACGCAACGACATACAATTTACATAAATCGGACGTTACATTGCTCCACAGCGCCCCCCTTTGAACTTTTGAATTGGACTGAAAAAAAATTACTTTGTCATAAACATTTGAAATTTGGTATGCACATCTGCCTTGACATACTGAACAAAAAAGCCAATGAGAACATACCTCTATTTGCAACCATGTTACCGTGGTAACGTCATAAATGTGTCATTGAAATGAATGGGGTTTAGAGTACTGGACTTTGTTAGAGACTAAATAGATGCTCTGCACTAATCCAACTGTGACCTAAAATTCAAAGTTGCCAAAAAATTTATCATTTTAATGTGGAAAAAAAAAATAATGCTTCAAAATGACTCAATAGCGCCACCTCAAAGTTCAAAATACATTACGGCAATGAGAGACCTTTTTCATCATTGACAAATGAAATTCGGTACAACCATAGAACATGTCAAGACAAGTAAAAAAATATATTATGACCCCACCCTAAACCCTACAGGAAGTCCGCCACTGTGGGCGGAAACCGATTTTTTTGAAAATTTAACTCTCACATTTGGATTTTTTGCGCCCTGGATTTTCATTCAAGAAAATTGCAAATTGGACCAAATGAACTAGACCCATGTGGGATTAAAGGCGACTCACTTGGATTTTTCTAAGTCATAAAATGTGGGTGTGTGGCCAGTCTGCAAATGAAAAAGCTATTTTTTGAAGTATTTAATTGCATGTAACTCAAATATGCAGTGCTGTATTTCCCGGCATTAATATACATTTTTCTCAAAATTATGTTCTGAACGCATAGATATGCAATTTACATAGGTCACATTATACATTGCTCCACAGCGCCCCCTGGAAATTTTGAATGGGACCCAAAAAAATAAACTTTTTCAAAAACATTAGAAATTTGGTATGGACATCCCTATTCCCATACTGAACAAAAAAACTAAGCACAACATACCTCTATTTGCAAGTGTGTTGCCATGGCAACGACCGACATTTCTCATTGACATACATGGGTTTTGGTTAACTGGGATGAAAACATTTACTTTGTCATACACCATCGAAATTTGGTACACAAATTCGACTCATAATACTGAACAAAAAAGCCAATGAAGACATACCTCTATTTCCAACCGTGCAGGTGTTAAAATGTCATAAATGCTCTAATTGGAAAGAATGGAGTAGTATTACTCAGTCGCGCTGTTTTTGGAGGGGCGATGTAAGCGGGAACAAGAGGTGGGAACGAGAGGTGGGAACGAGAGGCGGGAACGAAGAGAGGCGGGAACAAGAGGCGGGAACGAGAGGCGGGAACGAGAGGCGGGGAACGAGAGGCGGGAAACGAGAGGCGGGAACGAGACGAGAGACGCGAACTCCGCGGTGGCGTGTAGCCCGCGGTCGCAAGGGTGGCGAGGGCCTTTATCACTGCTTGCAGTTTTAATTCTTATTCTTATTTTGCTCGCAGGATTGAAGCCATTTTTGACCCTCTGAACGTTAACGAAAACTCAATTTTATTTGACCCAAATTCAAGACTGGTGAAAAATTAATTATTTTGGTATTGAAAAAAATTAACACTTCAAAATGACTCAGTAGCGCCACCTCAAAAAAAAAAAAACACATTACGGCAATGACAGACCTTTTTCATCGTAGACACATGAAATTTAATGGTACCATAGAACATGTCAAGACAAGTAAAAAATTATATTATGACCCCACCCTAAACCCTACAGGAAGTCGGCCATTGTGGGCGGAACCCCATATTTTTAAAATTTTAACTCTCCCTTTTGAATTTTTTTACGCAATGGATTTTCATTCTAGAAACTTGTAAATTGGTCAAACTGAACTAGACCCATTGTGGGATTAAGTAACTCATCATTTGGATTTGTCTAAGTCATAAAATGTGTGGTGTGGCCAGCCTGCAAAGAAAAAAGCAATTTTTTGAAGTTTTAATTGCAAATAACTGACACATGCAGCGTCCTATTTCCCGGCATTAATATACGTTTTTTTCAAAATGATGCACTAAACGCGACGACATACAATTTACATAAGTCAGACATTACATTGCTCCACAGCGCCCCCTGAAACTTTTGAATAGGACCAAAAAATTTACTTTGTCAAAAACATTTGAAATTTGACATGGACAGTGTGGCTTGACATACTGAACCAAAAACGCCAAGAGACCATAACCTCTATTGCTTGTAACTATTTTACCATGGTAACGTCATAAATGTGCATTGAAATGATGTGGTTTCTAGTTACTGGACTTTGCTGTCGACTAAATAGATACTTCTCAATGCACTACGTCTAGACCTTCAGGTTAGGAAATATGTATTATTTTGAAATTTAAAAAAATTAATGTTGCAAATACTCTCTGGCGCCACCCTACAAAAAATCAAAATACATTACGGCAAAGAGACCTTTTTCATCGTAGATAAATGAAATTTGGAGAAACATAGAACATGTCCCAAGACAAGTAAAAATGTATATATGACCCCACCTAAACCTAACAGGAAGTCTGCCATTGTGCGCAGAAGCCAATTTTTTTTTTTGAAATTTTAACTGTGCACATTTGCATTTTTTATGCCATGGAATGATTTTTCCTTCAAGAACCTGCAAATTGGTCGAAATGACTAGACCCAGGTGGGAGGTAGCCAACTCTCTTGGATTTTTCTAAGTAATAAAATATGGGTGTGGCCAACATGCAAACAAAAATGGCGTTTTTTTAAGTAGTAAATTGCATCTAACTCAAACATGCGTGTCCTGTTAAACCGGCATTAATAATACATTTTGGTCACAATGTTCCTCTGAATGTAATGATGATACAGTTTTACATATGAGATAATCCATTGCTCCACAGCGCCCCCTGGAAATTTTTGAATGGGACCCCAAAAATTTTTACTTTTTCAAAAAACATTGAAATTTGGCATGGACATCCCTATCCCCATACTGAACAAAAAGCCATGAAACATACCTCTATTTGCAAGTGTGTTGCCCATGGCGACGACCGACATTTCTCATTGAAATACATGGGTTTTGGTTATGGGATGAAAAAAAATTACTTTGTCATAGATCATCAAAATTGGTACACATATTCTACTCATCATAATGACAAAAAAGCCAAGAAGACATACCTCTATTTCCAACCGTGTAGACGTGAAAATGTCATAAATTGGCTCCTCATTGGAATGATGGAGTAGTATTACTCAGTCCCTGTTTTGGTGTGAGGGGCGATGTAAGCGGGAAACTAGAGGCGCTAACTTCCGCGGTGGCGTGTACCCCGCGGTCGCAAGGGTGGCGAGGGCCTTTATCACTGCTGCAGTTTTAATTCTTTTTATTCTTATTTTCCTTGGTACATGACTCCATTGTTTGACCCCTTGAACGTTAACGAAAACTCAATTTTATTGACCCAAAATTCAAGTCTGGTGAAAATTAATTTTTTTGATGGGCAAAAAAATTAATGTTTAAATGACTAATAGGCGCCACCTCAAAAATAAAAAACCATTACGGCAATGACAAACCTTTTTTCATCGTAGAAGAAATGAAATTTGGTAGAACCATAGAACCATGTCGCACAAGTAAAAATTATATATGACCCCCACCCTAAACCATACAGGAAGTTGGCCATTGTGGCGGAACCCCATTTTTTTGAATTTTTTAACTCACACATTGGATTTTTTTACGCCATGGATTTTCATCATTCAAGAAACTTGCAAATTGGTCAGAATGAACTAGACCCATGTGGGATTACAGTCTTCTACCTTGGATTTTTCTAACTCATAAAATGTGGGTGTGGGCCAGGCCAGCTGCCAAGAAAAAAGGCATTTTTTTGAAGTATTAAATGGTACGTAACTATAAACCTGCAGTGTCCTATTTTCCGGCATTAATATACATTTTGTTCAAAATCTTGATCTGAGTGCATTACATATACATTTTATAGAGGTTAGACATTACATTGCTCCACAGCGCCCCCTTGAACTTTTGAATGGGACCAAAAAAAATACTTTGTCATAAACATTTGAAATTTGGCTATGAAGATGTGGCTTGAATACTGAACAAAAAAGGCCAATGAGAACATACCTCTATTTGGAAACTATGTTACACCGTGGTAACCGTGGAAATGGTCATAAATGTGTCATTGAAATGAATGGGTTCAGAGTACTGGACTTTGTTGTCGACTAAATAGATGCTCTGCACTAATCCAACTATGACCTAAAATTCAAGGTGGGGGTGAAAAATGTGTAATTTGATGTGCAAGAAATTAATGTTTCAAAAATGACTCAGTAGCGCCACCGTCAAAGTTCAAAAATACATTACGTCAATGACAGACCTTTTTTTCATCGTAGACAATGAAATTTGGTAGAACCATAGAACATGTCAAGACAAGTAAAAAATGATATTATGACCCCACCCTAAACCCTACAGGGAGTCGGCCATTGTGGGCGGAACCTCATTTTTTCAACAATTTTAACTCTCACGTTTGGATTTTTTACGCCATGGATTTTCATTCAACATATTTGCAAATTCGTCTAAATGAACTAGACCCATGTGGGATAAAGGCGACTCACATGGATTTTTCTAAGTCATAAAATGTGGGTGTGGCCAGCCTGCAAAGAAAAATGGCGTTTTTTGAAGTGTTGAATTGCACCTAACTCAAAATGCAGTGTCCTGTTAACGCCGGCATTAATATACATTTTGGTCACAATATTGAGCTGAACCTAATGATATACAGTTTACATATATCAGACAATCCATTGCTCCACAGCGCCCCTTGGAATTTTGAATGGGACCCAAAAATTTGACTTTGTCAAAAACTTTTGAAATTTGGCATGGACCTCCCTATCTCCATACTGAACAAACAAAAAAGCCAAAGAGAACATACCTCTATTTGCAATTGTGTTGCCATGGCAACGACCGATATTTCTCATTGAAATACATGGGGTTTTGGCTAACTGGGATAAAAAAATGTACTTTGTCATTGACCATCGAAATTTGGTACACATATTCCACTCATCATACTGACAAAAAAGTCAATGAAGACATACCTCTATTTCCAACCGTGGAGGTGTGAAAATGTCATAAATGCTGTCATTGGAATGAATGGAGTAGTATTACTCAGTCGCTGATTTGGTGGGAGGGGCGATGTAAGCGGGAACTAGAGGCGCGAACTCCGGTTGGCGTGTTACCCGCGGTCGCAAGGGTGGCGAGGGCCTTTATCACTGCTTGCAGTTTTAATTAGGCCCGAGCCGGAGACAACGTCCCCGGCGAGGGACTCATTAACACACCGCGTCCGAAACGGGGAAAATGGGCAAAAATCAAGTGGTTAACACGCCCCGACATCAGTGAGTGGTGTCAAAAATTAGAACTCGCCAAGCTCTAATTGTCACCGAAGACCCCGAAAAAAAAAAATAACGAAAGACGACTCGATAGCGCCACCAAGCTCAAAACTTTGATTTTCATTGGGCCTATGGGAGCCCGACTCGGAAAAAAGTCGACTGAAAAATCTGAGACTCGCATCAAAAAAATAGAACATGTCGGGGACATGACAAAAATGATATTATGGCCCCGCCCTAAAATGTACAGGAAGTCGGCCATATTGGATCAAAACCCGGAACGACAAAAGCGCACACCCTCACATTCAGGACATCTCCTCGCACAGTTTTCATCACAAACACTTCAAGTTTGGCCAAAACCCACTAAAACCCATGTGAGATTAAAGATCATCAATTATATTTGAATATGACTTTGGGTGTGGTCAGGGTGAATTTTATACAAAATTGCAATTTTTTTGAGGAATATTCGATTCGAATAATATGGTCTCGTTCACACATTTTTTTGTTGGGAAAACGCTAATACAGCGTTTATGCACATTTGTGAGCTGAACACAATGAATATGCAAATCATGGCTTTATCTCACAAATTGACTCTCTAGCGCCCTCTTCAAATTTCATTTTTAAAAAATTCGTAGAAGGCAAGCTATTGTCGTGGGACTTGTGAAAATATTCACAGGGGCCTTATTTGTGATGGGGCACAATGTGAGAAAGTCACATGACTGTAGCACTTATGGTTTAGGAGAAAAAAAAAATGGTGGAAAAAAAAAATTTCCATTATTATTAGGCCCGAGCCGGAGACCCGCGAACGTCCCGGCGAGGGACTCATTAAAACCGCGTCCGAAACGGGGAAATGGCAAAAATCAAGTGGTTAACACGCCCGACATGCCAGTGAGTGGTGTCAAAATTAGAACTCGCCAAGCTCTAATTGTCACCGAAGACCGCGAAAAAAAAAAATAACGAAAAAGACGACTCGGTAGCGCCACCTCAAACTTTGATTTTCATTGGCCTATGGGAGCCCGACTCGGAAAAAAAGTCGACCGAAAAATCTGAGACTCGCATCAAAAAATAGAACATGTCGGGACATGAAAAAAATGATATTATGGCCCCGCCCTAAAATGTACAGGAAGTCGGCCATATTGGATCAAACCTGGGAACGACAAAAGCGCACCACACCCTCACATTCAGGACATCTCCTCGCACAGTTTTCATCACAAACACTTCAAATTTGGCCAAAACCCACTAAACCCATGTGAGATTAAAAATCATCAATTATATTTGAATATGACTTTGGGTGTGGTCATGGTGAATTTTATACAAAATAGCAATTTTTGGAATATTTCAATAAAAATATTTCTCGTCTACACATTTTTGTTGGGGAAACGCTAATACAGCGTTTATGCACATTTGTGATCTGAACACAATGATATGCAAATCATGGCTTTATCTCACAAAATGACTCTCTAGCGCCCCCGTCAAATTTCATTTTCAAAAATTCATAGAAGACAATCGATTTGTCATGGACTTGTCTAAAAAAGCACAGGGGCCTTATTTGTGAATGTGGAAAGTCACAATGTTTTATGGTTAGGAGGAAAAGTCACATTTCCACTGTTCTTCTTCTAAACATTTATGGTTTAGGAGGAAAAAAATGGGAGGAAAAAAAATTTTGAGAAACACACTTATTATTATTCTTCTTCTTCTTCTTATTATTTGGTTGCCGGATTGAAGCCAATTTTGACCCCCCTGAACGTTAACGAAAAACTCAATTTTATTGGACCCAAATTCAAGGTTGGTGAAAAAATTATTATTTTGATGGTCAGAAAAATTAACATTTCAAAATGACTCAGTAGCGCCACCTCAAAAATCAAAAATACATTACGGCAATGACAGACCTTTTCATCGTAGACAATTTAAATTTGGTAGAACCATAGAACATGTCAAGACAATTAAATTGTTACAACCAAGAACATGTCAAATGATATGATATTATGACCCCACCCTAAACCCGACAGGAAGTCGGCCATTGTGGGGCGGAACCCCATTTTTTTGAAATTTTAACTCTCACGTTTGGATTTTTTATGGCATGGATTTTAATTCAACAAACTTGCAATTGGTCAACATGAACTAGAACCTTGTGGATTATAGCTGACTGTCTTGGATTTTTTCTACATCTTAAAATGTGGGCGTGATCATCCTGCAAAGAAAAAAAAAGGCATTTTTTTAAGTTTTAAATTGCGTGTAACTCAAACATGCAGTGTCCTATTCCCGGCATTAATATACATTTTGTTCAAAATGTGATCTGAATCCATAGATATACAATGTACATAAGTCAGACATGACATTGCTCCACAGCGCCCCCTTGAACTTTTGAATGGGACCAAAAAACATTACTTTGTCAAAAACATTTGAAATTTGACGCAGACATCTAGCTAAACATCCTGAACAAAAAAATCCAATGAGAACATACCTCTATTTATAAGCATGTTACCGTGGTAATGTCATAAATGTGTCATTGAAATGAATGGGTTTCAGAGTACTGGACTTTGTTGTCGACTAAATAGATGCTCTGCACTAATCCACACTATGACCTAAACTTCAAGGTTGGCGAAAAATGTGTAATTTGATGTGCAAAAAATTAATGTTTCAAAATGACTCAATAGCGCCACCTCAAAGTTCAAAATACATTACGGCAATGAGAGACCTTTTTCATCGTAGACAAATGAAATTTGGTAGAACCATAGAACATGTCAAGACAAGTAAAAAATTATATTATGACCCCACCCTAAACCCTACAGGAAGTCGGCCATTGTGGGCGGAACCCCCATTTTTTGGAAATTTTAACGTTCACGTTTGGATTTTTTACGCCGTGGATTTTCATTCAAGAAACTTATAAATTGGTCAAAATGAACTAGACCCATGTGGGATTAAAGATGACTCATTTGGATTTTTCTAAGTCATAAAATGTGGGCGTGGTCAGCCTGCTAATAAAAAAAGCAATTTTTTTTTACTTTTAAAAAGCGCGTAACTCAAACATGCAGGGTCCTATTTCCCGGCATTAATATACGTTTTGTTCAAAATGTTGAACTGAACGCACGGACATACAATTTATATAAGTCAGATATTACATTGCTCCACAGCGCCCCCTTGAACTTGATTATCATGGGGCCTATGGGAGCCCAACTCGGAAAAAAGTCGACCTAAAAATCTCAAACTCAGGTCAAAAAAATAGAACATGTCGGGACATGACAAAAATGATATTATGGCCCCGCCCTAAAATGTACAGGAAGTCGGCCATATTGGATCAAACCCGGGAACGACAAAAAGCGCACACCCTCACATTCAGGACATCTCCTCGCACAGTTTTCATCACAAACACTTCAAATTTGGCCAAAAACCCACTAAACCCATGTGAGATTAAAGATCATCAATTATATTTGAATATGACTTTGGGTGTGGTCATGGTGAATTTATACAAAATAGAAAATTTTGGAATATTTCAATAAAATATTTCTCTTTGACACATTTTTTTGTTGGGAAAAACGCTAATACAGTGTTTATGCACATTTGGGAGCTGAACACAATGATATGCAAATCATGGTGTTATCTCACAAATTGACTCTCTAGCGCCCTCTTCAAATTTCATTTCAAAAATTCATAGAAGACAATCGATTTGTCGTGGACTTGTGAAAAAATTCACAGGGGCCTTATTTGTGATGGGCCACAATGTGAGAAAGTCACATGACTGTAGCTTTTATGGTTTAGGAGAAAAATAATGGTTCAAAAATGAGTTTCCGTTATTCTTCTTCTTCTTTATTATTTTGGTCCAGGCCATTTTTGACCCCCCCCTGAACATTAACGAAAACTCACTTTTATTGACCCAAAATTGAAGGTTGGTGAAAAATTTGTTATTTTGAAGTTTGTTAGCAAAAATATTCAAAAATGACACGCTAGCGCCCCCTTACAACCACCATTCATTTTTTGGCAAAGTTTCTCATAGACATGTAAAATTTGGGACATCCACCCACCTTTCAATACTGAACAAAAAAAGCAATGACAACATACCTCTATCTACAACTATGTTACCGTGGTAACGTCATAAATGTGTCATTGAAATGAATGGGGTTCAGAGTACTGGACTTTGTTGCCGACTAAATAGATGCTCTGCACTAATCCAACTGTGACCTAAATGTCAAGGTTGTGTGAAAAAATGTGTAATTTGATGTGCAAAAAAATTAATGTTGCAAAATGACTCAATAGCGCCACCTCAAAGTTCAAAATACATTACGGCAATGACAGACCTTTTTCATCATAGAAAAATGAAATTGGTAGAACCATAGAACATGTCAAGACAAGTAACAAATTTATATTATGACCCCACCCTAAACCCTACAGGAAGTCGGCCATTGTGGGCGGAACCCCATTTTTTTTTGAAATTTTAACTCTCACGTTTGGATTTTTTAAGCCATGGATTTTAATTTAAAAAAATTGAAAATTGGACAAAGTGAACTAGACCCATGTGGGATTAAAAGCCACTCCCTTAAATTTTTCTAAGTGATAAAATGTGGGTGTAGCCAACATGCAAAGAAAAAATGGCGTTTTTTTCAAGTATTAAATTGCACCTAACGCAAACATGCAGTGTCCTGCTAACCGGCATTAATATACATTTTGGTCACAATGTTCATCTGAACCTAATGATATACAGTTTACATAGATGAGACAATCCATTGCTCCACAGCGCCCCCTGGAAATTTTGAATGGGACTCCCAAAATTTTACTTTTTCAAAAACATTTGAAATTTGGCATGGACATCCCTATTCCCATACTGAACAAAAAAGCCAAAGAGCACATACCTCTATTTGTAAGTGTGTTGCCATGGCAACGACCGATATTTCTCATTGAAATACATGGGTTTGGGTAACTGGAATGAAAAAAAAAAAAACCTTTGTCATGGACCATCGAAATTTGGTACACATATTCCACTCATCACACTGAACAAAAAAGCCAATGAAAGACATACCTCTATTTCCTACCGTGCAGGTGTGAAAATGTCATAAATGCTCTCATTGGAATGAATGGAGTAGTATTACTCAGTCGCTGTTTTTGGTGGGAGGGGCGATGTAAGCGGGAACGAGAGGCGCGAACTCCGCGGTCGCGTGAACCCCGCGGTCGCGTGAACCCCGCGGTCGCAAGGGTGGCGAGGGCCTTTATCACTGCTTGCAGTTTTAATTATTATTAGGCCCGAGCCGGAGACAACGTCCCCGGAGGGGACTCATTAAAACCGCGTCCGAAACGGGGAAAATGGCAAAAATCAAGTGGTTAAACGCCCCGACATGCCAGTGAGTGGTGTCAAAAATTAGAACTCGCCAAGCTCTAATTGTCACCGAAGACCGCGAAAAAAAATAACGAAAGATGACTCGGTAGCGCCACCTCAAACTTTGATTTTCATGGGGCCTATGGGAGCCCGACTCGGAAAAAAGTCGACCGAAAAATCTGAAACTCGCATCAAAAAATAGAACATGTCGGGACATGACAAAAATGATATTATGGCCCCGCCCTAAAATGTACAGGAAGTCGGCCATATTGGATCAAACCCGGTGATGACAAAAGCGCACACCCTCACATTCAGGACATCTCCTCGCACAGTTTTCATCACAAACACTTCAAATTTGGCCAAAACCGACTAAACCCATGTGACATTAAAGATCATCAATTATATTTGAATATGACTTTGGGTGTGGTCATGGGGAATTTTATACAAAATCGCAATTTTTGGAATATTTCGATAAAATATTTCTCGTTCACACATTTTTTGTTGGGAAAACGCTAATACAGCGTTTATGCACATTTGTGAGCTGAACGCAATGATATGCAAATCATGGCACTATCTTACAAATTGACTCTCTAGCGCCCTCTTCAAATTTCATTTTCAAAAATTCGTAGCAGACAAGTGATTTGTCGTGGACTTGTGAAAAAAATCACAGGAGCCTTATTTGTGATGGGGCACAAAGTGAGAAAGTCACAAGACTGTAGCACTTATGGTTTAGGAGATAAAAAATGGTTGAAAAAAAAATTTCCATTATTATTATTATTATTATTATTATTATTATACTTGCGACTTCGAAGCCATTTTTGACCCCCTGAACATTAATGAAAACTAAATTTGATTGGACCCAAAATTCAAGGTTGGTGAAAAATTAATTATTTTTTTGGGCAAAAAAATTAATGTTTCAAAATGACTCAGTAGCGCCACCTCAAAAATCAAAATACATTACGGCAATGACAGACCTTTTTCATCGTAGACAAATGAAATTTGGTAGAACCATAGAACATGTCAAAACAAATAAAAAATTATATTATGACCCCACCCTAAACCCCACAGGAAGTCGGCCATTGTGGGCGGAACCCAATTTTTTCAAAATTTTAAATGTCACTTTTGAATTTTTTACGCCATGGATTTTCATTCTAGAAACTTTGAAATTGGTCAAAATGAACTACACCCATGTGGGATTAAAGGCGTTTGTCTTGGAATTTTTTCTGTCATAAAATGTGGGTGTGGCCAGCCTGCCAAGAAAAAAGCCATTTTTTTAAGTTTTAAATTGCGAATAATTGAGACATGCAGCGTCCCATTTCCCGGCATTAATATACGTTTTGTTGAAAATGTTGATCTGAACGTAACGACATACAATTTACATACATCAGACATTACATTGCTCCACAGCGCCCCCTTGAACTTTTGAATGGGACCAAAAAAATTACTTTGTCAAAAACATTTGAAATTTGGCATGAAGATGTGGCTTGACATACTGAACAAAAAAGCCAATGAGAACATACCTCTATTTGTAACTATGTTACCGTGGTAACCGTGGAAATGGTCAGAAATGTGTCATTGAAATGAATGGGGTTCAGAGTACTGAACTTTGTTGTCGACTAAATAGATGCTCTGCACTAATTCAACTATGACCCAAAATTCAAGGTTGATGAAAAAATCTGTATTTTCTTGTGCAAAAAAATTTATGCTTCAAAATGACTCGGTAGCGCCACCTCAAAGTTCAAAATACATTACGGCAATGACAGACCTTTTCCATCGTAGACAAATGAAATTTGGTAGAACCATAGAACTTGTCAAGACAAGTAAAAAATTATATTATGACCCCACCCTAAACCCTACAGGAAGTCGGCCATTGTGGGCGGAACCCCATTTTTTTGAAATTTTAACTCTCACGTTTGGATTTTTTACGCCATGGATTTTCATTCAAAAAACTTGCAAATTTGTCAAAATGTACTAGGCCCATGTGGGATTAAAGCCGATTAACTTGGATTTTTCTAAGTCATAAAATGTGGGTGTGGCCAACATGCGAAAAAAAATTGCATTTTTTGAACTATTACATTGCATCTAACTCAAATATGCAGTGTCCTGCTAACCGGCATTAATATACATTTTGGTCACATTGTTCATCTGAATGTAATGATGTACAGTTTTCACAGCTGAGACAATCCATTGCTCCACAGCGCCCCCTTGAAATGTTGAATGGGACCCAAAAAATTTTACTTTTTCAAAAATATTTGAAATTTGGCATGGACATTCCTATCCCCATACTGAACAAAAAAGCCCAAGGGAACATACCTCTATTTCCAAGTGTGTTGCCATGGCAACAACCAACATCTCTCATTGAAATACATGGGTTTTGGTTAACTGGGATGAAAAAAAAAACTTTGTCATAAACCATTGAAATTTGCTACACATATTCCACTCATCATACTGAACAAAAAAGTCAATGAAGAAATACCTCTATTTCCAACCGTGCAGGTGTGAAAATGTCATAAATGCTCTCATTGGAATGAATGGAGTAGTATTACTCAGTCGCTGTTTTTGGTGGGAGGGGCGATGTAAGTGGGAACGACAAGCGCGAACTCCGCGGTCGCGTGAACCCCGCGGTCGCAAGGGGTGGCGAGGGCCTTTATCACTGCTTGCAGTTTTAATTATTATTATTATTATTATACTTGCGACTTCGAAGCCATTTTTGACCCCCTGAACATTAATGAAAACTAAATTTGATTGGACCCAAAATTCAAGGTTGGTGAAAAATTAATTATTTTTTTGGGCAAAAAAATTAATGATTTAAAATGACTCAACAGCGCCACCTCAAAAATCAAAAAACATTACGGCAATGAGAGACCTTTTTCATCGTAGACAAATGAAATTTGGTAGAACCATAGAACATGTCAAAACAAATAAAAAATTATATTATGACCCCACCCTAAACCCCACAGGAAGTCGGCCATTGTGGGCGGAACCCATTTTTTTCAAAATTTTAAATGTCACTTTTGAATTTTTTACGCCATGGATTTTCATTCTAGAAACTTTGAAATTGGTCAAAATGAACTACACCCATGTGGGATTAAAGGCGTTTGTCTTGGAATTTTTTCTGTCATAAAATGTGGGTGTGGCCAGCCTGCCAAGAAAAAAGCCATTTTTTTAAGTTTTAAATTGCGAATAATTGAGACATGCAGCGTCCCATTTCCCGGCATTAATATACGTTTTGTTGAAAATGTTGATCTGAACGTAACGACATACAATTTACATACATCAGACATTACATTGCTCCACAGCGCCCCCTTGAACTTTTGAATGGGACCAAAAAAATTACTTTGTCAAAAACATTTGAAATTTGGCATGAAGATGTGGCTTGACATACTGAACAAAAAAGCCAATGAGAACATACCTCTATTTGTAACTATGTTACCGTGGTAACCGTGGAAATGGTCAGAAATGTGTCATTGAAATGAATGGGGTTCAGAGTACTGGACTTTGTTGTCGACTAAATAGATGCTCTGCACTAATCCAACTATGACCCAAAATTCAAGGTTGGTGAAAAAATGTGTATTTTAATGTGCAAAAAAATTAATGTTTCAAAATGACTCAGTAGCGCCACCTCAAAGTTCAAAATACATTACGGCAATGAGAGACCTTTTCATCGTAGACAAATTAAATTTGAAACAATCATAGAACATGTCAAGACAAGTAAAAAATTATATTATGACCCCACCCTAAACCCTACAGGAAGTCGGCCATTGTGCGCAGAAACCAATTTTTTTGAAATTTTAACTCTCACATTTGGATTTTTTACACCATGGATTTTCATTCAACAAACTTGCAAATTGGTCAAAATGAACTAGACCCATGTGGGATTAAAGACGACTCACTTGGATTTTTCTAAGTCATAAAATGTGGGTGTGGCCAGCCTTGTAAGAAAAAAGCCATTTTTTGAAGTATTAAATCGTATGTAACTCAAACATGCAGTGTCCTATTTCCCGGCATTAATATACGATTTGTTCAAAATCTTGATCTGAATGCATAGACATACAATTTAAAATTTTTAGACATTATATTGCTCCACAGCGCCCCCTTGAAAATTTGAATGGGACCAAAAAAATTTTACTTTTTCAAAAACATTTGAAATTTGGCATGGACATCCCTATCACCATACTGAACAAAAAAGCCAATGGGAACATACCTCTATTTCCAAGTGTGTTGCCATGGCAACGACCGACATTTCTCATTGAAATACATGGGTTTTGGTTAAATGGGAAGAAAAAATATTTACTTTGTCATAAACCATTGAAATTTGGTACACATATTCCACTCATCATACTGAACAAAAAAGCCAATGAAGACATACCTCTATTTCCAACCGTGCAGGTGTGAAAATGTCATAAATGCTCTCATTGGAATGAATGGAGTAGTATTACTCAGTCGCTGATTTTGGTGGGAGGGGCGATGTAAGCGGGAACGAGAAGCGCGAACTCCACGGTCGCGTGAACCCCGCGGTCGCAAGGGTGGCGAGGGCCTTTATCACTGCTTGCAGTTTTAATTCTTCTTATTCTTATTTTGCTCGCGACTTCAAAACCATTTTTGACCCCCTGAACGTTAACGAAAACTCAATTTTATTGGACCCAAAATTCAAGGTTGGCGAAAAATTATTTCTTTTTAAGCTTGTCAGGAAAAATTTTCAAAAATGACACTCTAGCGCCCCCTAACAACCCCCATTCATTTTTTGGCAAAGTTTCTCATAGACAGTTGAAATTTGGTAGATCCATCCATCTTTCCATCCTGAACAAAAAAGCCAATGAGAACATACCTCTATTTGCAACTATGTTACCGTGGTAACGTCATAAATGTGTCATTGAAATGAATGGGGTTCAGAGTACTGGACTTTGTTGTCGACTAAATAG
This sequence comes from Periophthalmus modestus, assembly GCA_019594935.1. Classification (NCBI taxonomy): domain Eukaryota; kingdom Metazoa; phylum Chordata; class Actinopteri; order Gobiiformes; family Gobiidae; genus Periophthalmus; species Periophthalmus modestus. The sequence goes on along the minus strand of JAIEZT010000121.1, from coordinate 280,156 downwards.
ATGCTCTGCACTAATCCAACTATGACCCAAAACTCAAAATAGGTGAAAGATTTACTATTTTATTGTAAAAAAAAATTAACATTTCAAAATGACTCAATAGCGCTACCTCAAAGTTCAAAATACATTACGTCAATGACAGACCTTTTTCATCGTAGACAAATGAAATTTGGTAGAACCATAGAACATGTCAAGACAAGTAAAAAATTATAATATGACCCCACCCTAAACCCTACAGGAAGTCCGCCATTCTGGGTGGAAGCCAATTTTTTTTAAATTTTAACGCTCACGTTTGGATTTTTTACACCATGGATTTTTGTTCAAGAAACTTACAAATTGGTCAAAATAAACTAGACCAATGTGGGATTGAAGGCGACCCTCTTGAATTTTTCTATGTCATAAAATGTGGGCGTGGTCAGCCTGCTAAGAAAAAAGCATTTTTTTGAAGTTTTAAAATGTGCCAAAGTCAGAAATGCAGTGTACTATTTTCCGGCATTAATATACGTTTTGTTCAAAATGTTAAACTGAATGCAACGACATACAATTTACATAAGTCAGACATTACATTGCTCCACAGCGCCCCCTTGAACTTTTGAATGGGATTGAAAAAAATTACTTTCTCATAAACATTTGAAATTTGGCAAGGGCATGTGGCTTGACATACTGAACAAAAACGCCAATGAGAACATACCTCTATTTGTAACTATGTTACCGTGGTAACGTCATAAATGTGTCATTGAAATGAATGGGGTTCAGAGTACTGGACTTTGTTGTCGACAAAATAGATGCTCTGCACTAATCCAACTATGACCTAAAATTCAAGGTTGGTGAAATATGTATTATTTTGACGTAAAAAAAAAATTATGTTGCAATATGACTCACTAGCGCCACCTCAAAGTTTAGAATACATTATGTCAATGAGAGACCTTTTTCATTGTAGACAGATGAAATTTGGTAGAACCATAGAACATGTCAAAACAAATAAAAAATTATATTATGACCCCACCCTAAACCCGACAGGAAGTCCGCCATTGTGGGCGGAACCTCATTTTTTTGAAATTTTAACTCTCACGTTTGGATTTTTTACGTCATGGATTTTTTTTCAACAAAGTTGGAAATTGGTGAAAAGGAACTAGACCCATGTGGGATTGAAGGAAACCCTCTTGCATTTTTCTACGTCATAAAATGTGGGCGTGGTCAGCCTGCTAAGAAAAATTGCATTTTTTGAAGTATTTAATCACATGTAACTCAAATATGCAGTGGTCTATTTCCCGGCATTAATATACATTTTACTCAAAATGATGTTCTGAACACATAGATATACAATTTACATAGGTCAAATATTACATTGCTCCACAGCGCCCCCTGGAAATTTTGAATGGGACCCAAAAAATTTTACTTTGTCAAAAACATTTGAAATTTGGCATGGACATCCCTTACTCGATACTGAACAAAAACGCCAATGAGAACCTACCTCTATTTGCAAGTGTGTTGCCATGGCAACGACCGACATTTCTCATTGAAATACATGGGTTTTGGTTTAATAGGATGAAAATTTTACTTTGTCATAGACCATTGAAATTTTGTACATATATTCCACTCATCATACTGAACAAAAAAGCCAATGAAGACATACCTCTATTTCCAACCGTGCAGGCGTGTGAAAATGTCATAAATGCTCTCATTGGAATGAATGGAGTAGTATTACTAAGTCGCTGTTTTTGGTTGGAGGGGCCATGTAAGTGGGAACGAGAGGCGCAAACTCCACGGTCGCATGAACCCCGAGGTCGCAAGGGTGGCGAGGGCCTTTATCACTGCTTGCAGTTTTAATTATTATTATTATTATTATTATTATTATTATTATTATTATTATTATTATTATGACCACCATTATTATCATTACCACTATTATTATTATTATTATTATTATTATTATTATTATTATTATTTTTTTTTTTTTTTTTTTTTTTTTTTTTTTTTTTTTTAACAACAACAACAACAACAACAGTAATAATGCACTGGTCTAACACAGCACTTAATAATTAATAATAATTCTGTAAATAAATACATTTTCAAATAATGAATCACCATCACTGTCGATCCCGCACTGTAAAGATACTATCTGAAAATGAGTAAGAGAAAAAAAAAAACCATATAAGCCCTGTCATATGCACTTTACTTTTTAAATTCCATTTAATAAAGTTCACAGCATGTGTTCATTCTACTTTCTTTCACTGTCTGAAAGCTACACAACTGAAAACATGTGTAGCTTTCAGAATATAGAGGAAAAAACGCCAACAAAACGTAGCTCTAAACTGCAGTAGCGACGCGTGTCCACAAGAGAGCGTCGTATGCAAGCATTACGTCACTACGTCAGACTCAAACCGGAAAGTAAACACGACGGTTTGAAACGACTCACGCGGCTGAGTCTGAAAAACAAAAAATAAACTTTAAAATCTAAAGATGTGGGAGTGTGCGGAGGACAGGGAGGAAGAGGAGGAGGCTTTGGACGACTGGTTCATTGAGTCTCTGAAAACGTGAGCACTTTTGAAGATTTATCTCCAATTTTAACATATTTATTAATGTATAAAGCAACTGCTGCTTATCCCGCCGACACCGCACAGACAGGGCTGACTGAAACCCAGGAAAAACACAGTCATTCAAAAACAGCTGTAGCATTAATCAAAATCAGATTATTATCAGCTTTATGGACGTGTGAGATTATTAAAATGACAGATAAAAAGCAAAATCTGTTTATTTCTGATTATGGTCCCTCTGATTGCTCACATTAAATTTTGCAGTTCACATGTCATTTAAATCATCGTAAAGGTACTGTGGGACATTCAGTTCAATTCAATAAAAGTTCCATGAGCAGGTTCTGTACCCTCCATCAGAAAAGTTTCATAATGCATCTTTAATGTTGTGAATGGTTTCATAATGATGCTGGGTCAGATGACGTCACAACAATCATATTTAATACAGATGCGGGCAGCTAAAATTAATATAGTTAATTGCAGATTTGTGTTGTAATATAGTGAGTTATTGGGTCTAGTCACTAGTAGAAATGATCAGGTTCAACATTTGTATTTACCTTTTGGATATTTCTTGGCAAAGTACAGTGTAATCAACAGGGAAAACTGGGTCATGCCCCCATCTGAAATCCACCTGCAGATGATGCTTATGCAGAATAAATGTGCTTTTTCTTGATAAAGTCTGTTTTTATTGACCTAATTCTGATTTGTGCTTATTCCAGTTACACAGACCTCCATGTTTACCAGCTGGAACATGCCACACGTGTGTTGGAGTGGACCTCAGGCAGAAGTAACATGCTTTTACAGATTTATCATTGTTTAAGTGATTGACACTTCATTGGATGTGATCACTGGTGTATTCATGTGTCCACAGCCGTGTGCGTGGCCGGATTCTCCTCCTCTAAAAATGAAATCTTAGAGCTCAGTTTACCGCTTCGACTTTTGGCCGAGCAGAACAAGGTAAATCAATCAGTATCACTGTGTTTTAAAGGTTCAGATTTTTTTTTTTTTTTTTTTTTTATTTTATTTGGTGGGATAATACCTGTTATAAATAAATGTATTTTGTTTTACACCAATCAAGAAACAATTTGAGAAGAAAAGTTGAAAAATATGTTGAAAATTATAGGAAGTAATCCTACTTTAGACATTTCCATATTGATGACATCACTCTGGGAGAATTTTGCCCAAAAGTTCAGCACAATTTACACTAGAAATATTTGTTCTGATTTTTTAAACATGATTTCAATAAAATAAAGGTGATTTCTTATATTTTTATTTGTTTGATAATAGTGTCTGTGACATTAGAGGATTTTTGGCCCAGTGTACTACTTGGTTGCTAGGTTATTATGGAATTTCCTAGTGTGATGTCATAATTTTGCATCCAGGAAGTAAACTTTTAAAACCTAAAAAGTGCCAATTCAGGAAAAAAAAAAAGTATAACATTTTTAGCTAAATCTTAAAGTGTGTTTTGGTAAACTCAGTGATCTAACCTGTCATAGGTGCTTTAACTGAGAGACACTGAAGGATGTGTCAAATGCAGGTTTCACTCAGAGGTGTTGAAATGTTTGGTATAGGACAGGGCTATTCACTACATTTTCTTGAAACGCAGATTTTTTAGGATGGCCATGGATTCAGTTTACAGAACAAACATAAAACTGTGTAGCACTAACTTAACTCGTCTGCTTGTTGTGTTCAGGGTCTCTGCGCTGAGCGGGATTTCAAAGTTGTCCACGGAGGATTTTCAGACGCTCCAATCCACAGCCTCAAACACATCCCAGGAACGAGGTTATTCTCTCCTCTTTTGTTAAAACTTCAAAGAGTTACAATTGCACCTATTGTAAAACGCCCTGTTTCCCCTGATGATGTCATGAGGTGCTCCTGGGCACTCTGATCATTTCAGGAAAGTCCAAGTGGTTTGTGCAAAACTGCTTGGACTTTCCTGAAATCTCACTTTATATATATTTTATTTTATATTGCTTTTATAACTTTTAAACGGTAATTGTCAAGGCCAAAAAAATGCTCAGTTTACTGTGTTTCAGTCCTGCACATTTTTACCCTAAAAATGTAAGCATTAAAATCATACACACCAAAACCTTATTATCTGATTTCTAGACCTTAAGGAGTGTTTCAGTGGCATGATGAGAAAGAAATCACTGGACTGGATAATCTGATTCTTTGCAGGTGTGCTGTGTCGAGTGACGGTCGGAGCTCCTCTCTGCTGCTGTGGGACCTCGGAGGAGACGACACCGGTCAGATTAAAATGAATACAATATAGAGGTTTTGCAGATGACGTCACAACAATCTGAATTTTTAGATTGAGTGCCAACATTATATGAGTCAATGGCAGTAATGACATTTTCTCCTGTAAAAGCTCAAAACGCTTCTAAAATGTGAAAGAGCTGCTACGGCTTAATAACAAATATAAAGGTCAACTCTGATAAAGATTTAGTCTGTGCCTGACTCTAAAACCAGAGACTCAGGTAAACCAGAATAAACCCAGAGAAGAGTGAAAGCACAGGGACACTGCAGACACTCACGTTTATCACTGATACAGACTCTGCATCAGACACACATCAACTCAACCTTTCTCTCCTTAAATCACAGTCCGTGTCTTGAGGAGATTAACGGTTGTGGGTGAGCTGGAGTGTTCTTTATCTACCACTATTGTTAGCTAACAAGATAGCTAAGCTCTGCACAGTCACAGTGTAATGCTAATTTGAGTTAAAGAATCACTCCATTGACAAAAATTAGGCTAAAAAAAACAAAGAAACACAGTGAGTCTGTTGTGCTGCGCAGAGTTCTGCCTCAGTGCCACTCAGTGGAATGTTAAGGGGCATTTTTCAATTAAATGATGCCACTGCATATCCTCTATAAAAACATGAAACATTTGGCAGATTAAAGTGCAGTCTGTGAATGGGACACTGACGCAATCCTTATTAATCTATTGGGTTATAGATCACCCAATAGATTAGTTTACTCTCTCTCCCCTTTAGTCCTCCAGACCCCCCCTCCCCTCCCCCCCCCCCCTCTCCCCTTTAGTCCTCCAGACCCCTCCCCTCCTCCCCCCTCCTCCCCCCTCCTCTCCCCTTTAGTCCTCCAGACCCCGCCCCTCCTCCCCCCTCACTCTCCCCTTTAGTCGTCCAGGTACTGCCCAGTTTAGCAGCTCCACTTGAAATGAGCTTGTGGGCGGGGTTTAGGTGTTTTGTCCCACTTTAAACAGAAGACGAGATCCAGGCTCAGAGTGATGTGTGTTTTGTTATTTTCTCTGTTTCAGATGTAATCAGACGAACAGGACAAATTGATGTTAAATCAGCGTCTTTGGTTGGAGAACAGGAGCAGAGCAGAGGAGAGAGGGGAGCAGAGTGGAGCAGAGGGAGGAAAATGGCGGCTCCTCCCTCTCAGAGCTCAGAGCCGAAGATTCTTCATGGAGCAACAACCAACGACGTCCAACTCACTGACATCAACTCCAGAAAACAGCTCTACAGAATCCAGGGTATTTATCTATGACTACTGCCTACTGCTACTAAATCTGTCCTGAATGTGACTATGACTCTTCATTCCACTAAACATAGTTCAGATAATTATAATTTCACATAAAATGTTTTTCTTTTACTAGTTTAAATTTGACTTTCTGATTGGACTCAGGCAGCAGATATGACATATGCAGAGGTAATTTCATAGCTGTTACTCAGCAACAATAATGTTAAAGCAGACCTATTCTGCAAAATAAACCTTTCAGCTCATGTTATTTCCTTGTTATTGACCCTCTGAAGTTGCATTTGGAGTGAGCTATGCATGTGTGAGCAATGTTTTATCACTGATTTTCAAGACGCCATTTTGACCATCAATCCCATTTTCTCCATCATCGGCACTGTGATGCACTCCAATTTAATTGTCTTCATTTTGGTGCAAATGAAAAAAAAAAAAGCTGGTCGCTAGTATGATGTGCAGCTATCCATAGGGGGCGCTGACAGCATGTGGCGCTTTGTTGTGATGTTTACGGCGGTGTCAGCTCCCACTGTGCACCGTAGTTTTCTAACACGAAGTCAGTGGACTTGTTTTTCTGAGTTGTTTTAGATTGATAGATAGATTGTGATTTAAAATGTGCAAATTATAACATAACCACAGGTGTCAGAGATTATAACTGTAGAGAGACACAAGCACAATATGTCTGATTTAACAAGGGCCAAAACCTGTCTAAAAGTTACAGTTAAAAGCAGTAGTTATGACTAGACCAGACTCGTATAAGTAAATGACACTTTTAATTTTTTAAATGAAGGTTTAAAGTGTCGGAAAATGCCTATCCATAAATTGTCTCTGCATTTTGGATGGAGTGTTCTGTGTTGATGTCATAGGCAGAGGGATTTTGTTTTACAACTCCGCGCTACTTCATGTATTTTTTTCCTCAACTTTTTTTTCCACAAACTGTAACTTAACTGAAAATTCTGATACATTTTGACCACAGGTAGGACTATCTGACAGAATGAAACATGTGAAGCTGTCCTCTTCACTGTTCTAATAAGTTCTAGTGTTAACTCCTCTTGTCTGTGTTCAGCCTGTGCAGTGTCAGAGCCTCTGTCCTGTCTCCAGTTCATCAGTGAAGGTGCTTTCGTGTGTGGCTCTGTAAACGGCAGCGTCCTGGAGGTGGACTCTCGCTCTCCGGCCCCGCCCACCTGTCACCCCGCCCCCATCTCCTCTGATCTCGCTCCGTGGAGCATGGACGTGTGCGGTAGCCTCGTGGTGCGTTCGGGGGCCTCTGCTCACACTGTGGTGTCAGATCTGCGGAAGATGGACTCATGTTTGGCTCAGGCTCAGGTCACAGCGAGCGATGGGAAAAACAGAGGGTCCCTGAACGTGACGTGGGCTCCCGCTCTGCAGCATCACATCGCTCTATCAGGTCTGTGAGCTCAAAGGCGCTCTGCCTGATTTTTATTTAAAAAACAGAACTAGTTCATTTTAAACAGTTAGCAGTGGTCCAAAGTTATCCCTCACTTACCTTATATATTCTGAACATCCTGATTCTTCACCACAATGAGTTTATAAGTGCTTTTCACAACTTTCAGAGAGGGTTTTGCTGTTACAGTAATGCTAACAACAACCGGCATGCTAGAACACTCTTCCTGATGACTGGCTTCATAATTAGAAGCACACAGTGGACTTATTTTGACCTCAAGAGCCACTTATACAATATATCTGCACTGGGTAAGGCACATTTTGCTCAAATACATGAAAAAATCAGGTCCAGGGCCTTTAAAATGGCCCATTCCAGCAGCTAAACAAACTGGAGGAACTTTGAAATCATTTTTATTTTGAATAAAAATGATTTCATGGTACAAATTTTCCTATGTACCATTTGAGGTGGAGGGTTTGCTGCCTACTTGTTTCCATGGAGATGTTATTACTTTGCCTGGTGTGTTCCAGTGTTCCACAGTATGGCATTAAATTGATTCATTTAGCATTTATTTAGGTACAGGTGTTTTTATTGCTCAAAAATACATAGAAAATTATGCATCGTTACTGTAAAAAGAGTCGCCTCTCCACAGACCTGAAACACCACACTATGGAACATATCAGACAAGGTAATAACATCTATGTGGAGAGAAACAGTTGTCATACCTTCCACCAAAAAAGTTACATAGTGGACCTTTAAATTTATCCCTCCTCTGTACCAGTCCTTCACAAACAGAGGGCACAATTATGGCACTGTTTTGTATCTTATTAACTGATGATGGCATATTCAAGTGAAATTAAGTCAAATAACACATTAAAATACTGAAATACATCTAAACATGATTTTAAATGTTTCACTGGAAAACTGGGGGATCCTGGGTGGGTGGCATGGTACTGTCGTCACAATACTCAAATGTCTTAACTCGATTTTGATACTAAGGAATAGACTTGATACACCTTTTCCAATACTACGATGATAAAAAACAAGATAAAAGACAATATACTGTGTTTTTCCACATTAAATGGTAGTACTTTGTTTCATATTCACATGTGTCTTATATCTGTGTAATCCCTCAGTGTCCAGTAGGTTCATAGTGGTCCATGGGTGTATACAAATCTGTGTGTCTTATACTTGTGAAAGATACAGCTCAAGATCATTCTAAAGATATTCAGGAAAGGTTTGTTTCTGTCCTGTGAATGTGATTTTTTTTTTAAATCGATACCAGCGAAAAATTAGTATCAGATTTTCTGGCCTGAACGGTCTCTCTATCAGTCTATCGTGTATTCAGTGTTTCTCCTGTTTCCTGTTTCTTTCAGGTGTGAGTGGATTGGTGCAGATTTACGACACGTCTCTCTGGGGGGCGGAGCTTCAGCCTGCACATGCTCAGTTTGAACACAGAGGTCACATGGTCTCATCGCCCGAAGACGATGTCATCACTACGAGTCACGCGTGGCACCCCGAGCGACCGAGAACGCTGCTTTCGGCCGCAAGTGACGCCTCCGTGCACGTGTGGGACTGGAACCAGCAATCAGAGAGCAGCAAGTGAGAACCAACCAATCAGAACAGTGAATCTGGAGGGACGGAGCAGAGAGTGAGAACGAACCAATCAGAGAGCAGCGAGTGAGCAGCAAGTGACAATGGACCAATCAGAGAGCAGCGAGTGAGCAACAAGTGACAATGGACCAATCAGAGAGCAGCGAGTGAGCAACAAGTGACAATGGACCAATCAGAGAGCAGCGAGTGAGGAGAAACTGGAACACAGAATAGAGTTAACTGTGGGCGGAGTCTTTAGGAGCGAGTTTAGTGTCTCATCTGTGTCTGTCCAAAAGTGTTTACTGATTGGCTGTTGCGGTGGAAATATTGCACCTCATTTGCATAAAGTTGAGTTCACTTCAGGTCACATTGACGGCGTCGTCTCTCTGTGGTCTCCTGCTCCAGACACAGAGATGAACAGGAGCAGGTCTCTGCTGTGAGCCTGATGTCACTTCTTAAGCACAAAACGGTTCATTAAAATCAGTCTGATGTGACTGATGGGACTCACCTGTGCCACAGCTGCCCCGGGGCAGATGAAAGGCCAGTTCAGTCCTGAGAAACACAAGACATTTGCTCTTGTTCTTGAGGCTGTAGAACAAACTTCTTATGGGCTCATTGTGTTGTGGCTGTGGAGATTGTGAACAGGTCAGTGGCAGCACTGTTTCATAACTGATAAAACATGTTCATTACAGTGGGTGAAAGTGAACCTTTTATTTTTTATAAATGAGAGATTAAAAATGAACCACACACACTTTGAAAATACAACTAATCACAGCCCAGATATCGAGCAGCCTGTAAGAACTTCTTGCTTTTTATTAAGTATGAATGGAGCTCCGCAGTGAGCGCTCCCTGCTTCTGAAAGTAAATTCCCTTAAATTTATGAACAAAAATTAAAAGTTTGAAAGCTCAGAGCTAATCAGCTCTGTGGGGACTAATGAGTCATTGTATTAAAACTGTTTCTGAAACTTTAGAAACCGCAAAGTTATTAAAACGTTTTACAGAACCTTGTGTTCTAAACCACCTTGTCTGACTTAACCTTGTTATGAATAAGAGTTAGCATGTAGCGGGTTAGCCTCTGTGATGACTTTGAACCCTTCATAATTGAGATTTGGAAAAATCTGCAAAAAAATGAATGGAAAATGTACTTATGGAGCTCCACTGGCCTTTAGTGACTGGACATGTTTGTTATGTCATGTCTGTACGTTCATGTTATGTCTGTATGTTCATATTATGTCTCTATGTTCATGTTATGGCTGCACGTTCATGTTATGGCTGCATGTTCATATTGACCTGAGACCTGAAACCGACGTGGCTGCCACTTGTGCAAGAGCCGAGAGACAAGAGCAGGACCACTGTCGCCTACATTCTTTCACTTTTAACTTTATTTATACAGGGAACCGAATGAGAACACTTTGACTCTTCAAAATCTATAGGACTGAATAAAAATGTCAGTGACTCCATTGAAGGCTCTATTGAAAGCTCAGTACATTTATTCATTGTCAATTTTAATTAAAAATTATTCTATAAATCTTTAACTCAGAAACTCTTCAATTCATCTGATAAAACAGTTAAATAAATCATGCACTTTAGAACAAAACCAAAGACGCAGGTTTGTGAGAATCAAGTTTATGCACAGCTCAGCTTTAGTAAATCTGCTGTTTACAGTCACAGCCCTTTCAACAAGAATTAACTAAATATAAACCAAATTAAACAAAAAATAAAATACAAGTGTCAGCCATTTCAGAATGTCACTGTTTTAGACGCATCAGCAGCGTAGAATAAAACCAGCTCCTTAAGTCGCTTCTTGGCAGATCTTTGAGAATAACACTCCACAATGTTTAGATTTTATTAAAAAGCTGCACATGTTCAAAGTTAAATTGCCCGAAACGGCTTCACTTTTCTAAATCCAAAACTATACAAATAAATCCTGATGCCCAAATTCTTATATACACATTCATTTTACAAATATTAGCCCCAAACACAAGCGCTCATTTAGTGATTAAGAAGAAAGCTACTGCCAAAGTTCAGCCACGCAAAATAATTACAATATTTTAAATTTGAAACAAACATAACTAACGATTCCCTTTGTCTCTCCTGGTTTTATTTTTGTTATTTCATTGGAAAAAAAAGGTTTTGTGTGGAAAAGTAGAAGTCTAAAATGAAAAAAAAGTTTGGGTTTATTGGTGTGCGTTATTTTATATTATGCAAAATAGACATTTATGAGTGTTACGTTATTTCCTCATCAAAAACATATCCGAGTTGTGTTTTACTTCACTCACATGTTTGAGTAACACTTAAGTATTAGCACTGAAATTGCTGTTACACCTTGTGATGTCATAAAGTGGTAGTTTTCAAGGTAACAGCTCCTTTTACCTTTAGTTCAGTAGAGATCGGCAATTCCAGGACTGAAATCATCCAAATGATTCAGGTGAAGGTGTGTGGAGTTTAAAAACACAGTGGAGCACTTCTTGTATTATGTGATGGGGAAACATTATAACATAGATCAGAAAACAGTGTAATATGGGCCTTTAAAGGTGCACCGGTCAGTTCTAATGAAGGGTCCACCACCTGTCTGGCTTTTGAATACATCTATCATACTGTGGAACATTCTAGGCAAAGCAACAACATCACCATGGAGACAAACACTGATTTAAAGTGCTCTGACAGGTTGGTCTACTCATTTTACTAAAACACACTTAAGATCATTATGTTTAAGAGTTTGGCAGTGTTTTAGGTTTCAGATTTTACCTCCTGGTTAGACATTATGACATAACATCTATAGCTGTTACCTAGCAACCATCTTGTAAACTGGACCAAAACTCCGCTAATATGTCACAGAAATGAAAATATGAACACCTGTATTTAGTTGGAATCATGTCATTCCTATAAGTTTCAACATATTTTCAACTTTTCTTCACAAACTGCTCTGTGATTTGTGTAAAACTATAACTTATATTTACAACAGGTTTGATCCACCAAATAAAGTAAAAATTAGTCGCACTTTAATCACAGGTGTTTTTATTGCACAAAATACTATGAAATATATGCAAGCTTACTGTGAGCGTGCTTGCCTCTCCACAGATCTGTCTCTATGTATTAAAGCAATATTTTAGAACACAGCAATAAAAAAAACAACTGAAGACAATCAGGTGGTATATCCTCTAAAAGTTACACAGTGCACCTTTAAGATCTCTGTAAATGTTTAGGAGAAAAGGACATTTCAGTTCATGAATATTGTTTAGTACTTTTTAACAGCTTTAGTGGAAGTTATTTTAAATGCCGCTTGTAAATTGTACCTATTACTTTGCCTTTGCCAAAATTTTAGGATTCAAAAAGTTTAAAAAATAAGTATGGTAATTACTAGAAATATATTCATTTATTCAAACTTTTTTAGTTAAAAAAAAAAAAAAAAAAAAAAGACTTTCTTTTCCAAAAGGCACACAGTGAAGAGGGACGTCATTTTAAACTGATGCATATTTTTGTTTTGGATGCAACGATGCAGCTTTGTTCTGATACTGATATTGATACTTTGACGTTAAGTATCTGCCTGATATTAACTGATACCTTCAAATAACTTGACAGCTTTACGTGAAAATTTCAAACCTTATTAGAGGTTCTAGGCCAATATCTGCCTGTAAACAGTCTTATTAAATTCAATTAAAGACGCAACCAGGATATCGGCTTAACCGATATCGTGGAACCGATATTCGATCCAGCAGATTTTTTTGATATTGTGCTGATTTTTGACACCAGTGTGGTATCGGTGCAGCCCTGACTTTAATGTAGTTTGTGCTGTTCATCATTTAGTGACATGCAGCACTGTCGGCCTGGAGTAAGACTGTTTTGTTAAGAACAAAAACATGTGTCCAGTTTGAGTTCAGCGTCTGATTGGCTGACGCAGTCACAGCTCAAATCATCATTATTAAAACATCTAGAGGGACTCAGCCACAAGGTTTAAACTAATGCAAAACAGAAACCACTTTGGCAGCAACAAAGTTTACACCATGATGAAAATGTCTACAAAATTTATTAAAGTTTTTTAAAAAGCGTATTGAGCATTACAAATCTAATAATTATTATTATACAAATTATTAATATTAAATCTATTAATACACTATTCACTGCAGTTTAAAATAAATGTTCCATCTTTGAACAAACCTCACCGTGAGTTCTTTCATTCTCAGGTCCAGTTTATTCAAAATAGAGCTGATTTTCAACAGCACAGTGATTTGTTTAGAAATGTGTTGATCGTCCTAAAAAGAGAACATGATTTTGTTTAGTGCAAATTTCAGATTACATTTTATCATTTAACCTTCAAACTCCATCCAAACTGAACATGTTTAAATCCTCAGTTTGACTGATACAAATTTGAGGATGTTTTTTTTTTTTTTTTAAATCAGTTGCAAAAGTTTTTTGGTTTGTCCTTTGAAACATGTAGAAGCACATTCAACTGTGTCTTATTCCCTCAGACACAGGGGTTTGAACTGTTTCTGAACTGTACAGATGTGAGGAGGAGGAGGAGGAGAAACATGTAGAGCAGAGGAGTCACATGGGCTTTGGTTAAAGGAGCGATGTGAGCACAGGAACCAAGAGCTCATCCAACAGGGGCAAAGTGAAACAATACACTTTAAAACAAAATCAAAGTAGAACAACACTGGGATTATTTAGATCATAAGAGAAATCAGGATTGAAATTATTATTGACGGTTCATTCATTACATAATCCTTACGTTTTACATTTTGGTCGCTGCTGTACAAATGAATCTAAAAGCTGAATCTGAAACACTGCCACCCCCCCCCCCCCCCTCAAAAAAAAAACAAACAAAAAACATGGGGCTAATAACTCCCCATGTTAACTGGAAAAAAAAAAAAACCCGTGCATGTACAGTAGTTTCAATAGTTAACGGAGATGTAGTCCATGTCATCCTTGAGTTTTAGATTTTTGCTTCCACAGAATTAATACCACATGCTAATACTATTTAATATTAAAAGCTAATTCTGAAGAAAATCCACACACGAGCTGAAGTCAACACTGGAATCTTAACTGGATGAGAGACGCTGTGGTTCGTGCATGTTTCTTAAGTCCATAAAGTATCACTCAATTCATGTCCGACTTGTAATCCTGTTATCCCAAGCAAAAAGAGATTAGACCAATTATTATCCCATATTAACTGGAAGCCATGTTGTAAATCTGTACATTTCTAAAAATCCAAAGTTAAAAAAAAATTACGCTGGTGACAAAATTAGAAAATAAATGGACACAAATAAACATTCCAAGCAAAGGTTTGTTAAATTAGGCCCATAATTTCCTATATTAACTGGATGTCACATAAACATACTTTAAAGTATTTAGTATTTTTAGTTTCTGCTGCGGAACGCAAGTCTGCAAAGTTCAAGCAAAATGGGTTAGAATTAGACCCACAATTCCCCATATTAAAGATGCACTATGTTACTTTTTTGGTGGGCGGTCCGTTATTGCTTTGAATGCGATGCTCCACAGTAAAACCCACCACACACTAAAGGATTTTTGAGTCTAAAATGATTTTAAATGTGTGACAAAAAGTGCAGATGGCAGCCCAGAGGAGAATCGGATGAGATTTTAAATACGATCCCATGAGACCGCAGCGAAGACTCCGCACACCACAAGCTAAAAGTTGTGAAAGCTGCACAGTCGCGTCAGCCGTTGCTCGTCTAAAGTCAAAATTGTTTTATTTCTTAAAACATAGCTCGGAAAATGAAGTTGGCTAGTCTCTTATTTCATCTGCAGCAGCTTCACACACCTCCAGCCTGTATTCATGTGAACAAGACACGTGAGAAACTGCTCTCACCTTTTTATCACTTTTCACCTTTTATAACACTTCAAACTGAATTAATAGCGATGTTCTGCTGAGTGCTGTGGATTTGTGGAGAAAATACCAGGCTTTTAGACACAACAACATGGATAAAAGCTACAGTTAAAATTCAGCTGTGAGTAATAAGAGTCATCATTATCTAACTGTCGAGTTTGTACCTTGTGCCCGTGTCTGCCACTCCGCCTGCCCCAAACGCTGTTTTATTGGCATCTGGGTCACACTGATACCACACACACGAGGAGCACAGCCGATTCAAAGTGGCATATGAGGATCAAAGTTGGGTCACGCCTCCTCGAAATCTGGGAAAAACAAATCAGGTCCTAAATGGAGCTAATGATCCTGTAGCGTGTGCGGCGGTATTTAGGCTTTAAACTTATCCTGTGATTTAACAAACACAAGGTGAATGTTTTAAATGGGGTTGTGGGGTTGCCTCTTCGCAGATCTGACCCATAACTTGGCCTGATGGAGTCACCGGCTTGTTTCCATGGAGATGGGTAAGCTTAATGCCATAGTACCATACAGCATTTCAGTTAAAGCAAAAACATCTCCATTGAGCCAAACCCGCCGGCAGAAAAGTACCACAGCGCATCTTTAACTGAGGCCTCATTATAAACCTATGTACATTTCAAGAGTCCAAAGTATTTAGTATTTTTAGATGAGAAAAGTCATTCTGTAAAAATCCAAGCAAAAAGGGGTTAAAGGGCCTGTACCTGATTTTCTTCATGTATTTGAGCAAAATGTGTCTGTCTCAGTACAGTATATTGTATAAGCGGCTCTTGAGGTCAAAATGAGCCTGCTGTGTGCCGTCTGCATCTAATAATAAAGCGTTTTATTGTCCGAGAATCAGGAAGTGTGTGTTAGCATGCTAGCTGATGTTAACTTTACTCAACTCTGGCCTCCGAAAGTTCTGAAAAGTGCTTTAACTCATCATGCTGAATAGTTAGAATGCTTTGAATGCATAAGGTAAGTGAGGAATAACTTTTGAATAACTGCCGTGTTTAAAATGAACTAGTTCTGTTCTTCACATTTGGAAGACGGTTAAAAAAAAAAAAAAATCAGGTACAGCGCCTTTAACTTCAACCCATGATTCCCCGTTTAAATGACCGCCTCATTATAAACCTATGTACAGTCCAAGTCCACAGAGTGCTCCGTGTTCTAGTCGCTGCTGTCATCGTCGTCGTCCTCCTCCGATACCGCGCTGTTGTTGCTGAATTGCTCCTGCCTGATCGGTCGCCCTCCGTTAGCCGCCGTTAGCATGTCGTA
>JAIEZT010000121.1:174030-259030 GCA_019594935.1 Periophthalmus modestus | reverse complement strand
AATAGTTTGGCGTTACTGGAGTTTGTGTTCGACAGGAGGCAGTTGTTTCTGACACTTTGACAGTTGGATCTCGTCAAGAAAAAAAACTAATTATGCGTCATTATAACGGTCCACTGCACAATTAAAACAACTCTATTATGACATTAAATCAACTTCTCTGCCTCCTCTGCATGCTCTCCCCTCCTCTGCTGCTCTCCGCCACTCGTCTGCTCTTCTCCTCTGCTCCTCTGCTCCTCT
Organism: Periophthalmus modestus; assembly: GCA_019594935.1. NCBI lineage: Eukaryota > Metazoa > Chordata > Actinopteri > Gobiiformes > Gobiidae > Periophthalmus > Periophthalmus modestus. The sequence continues at coordinate 258,793 of JAIEZT010000121.1, read as the reverse complement.
GCCCCCTTGGCTGTAGACTTCTCCATGAAAAAGACCCAAGCTGATCGCTGTAGCCTTGCATTACTTGGCTCATGTTTGTTTCTGTCACAGAGGAGGAGGAGGAACACGGAAGGGGGCTGCTCTTTGGTTGCACTCAATAACGAAAGTGCAGGATTCAAACATTGATACAGATCGAATGTTAAATGAGGTTAAGTGAGCTACTGTACACTCTCGACACAGGGTGGCTGTATTAGTTTCAGCAGCACAGAAAGTGACGCACTGATACTGTCAATCTCTTTGGTGCTAGTTCAGTTTGTTCTGTGTAAAAGAATAACATTGAAAAACAGAAAAAATGGAAATGTGAAGGCTGCGGATCACGGCTCCAGAGCTCTGACTAGTCTTAAAGCAGGACTACACCAGGACTACACCAGGACTACACCAGGACTACACCAGGACTACACAAGGACTACACAAGGACTACACGAGGACTACACAAGGACTACACGAGGACTACACAAGGACTACACAAGGACTACACAAGGACTACACGCAGGTCCATTATGGTGTTAAACAGTGGGCTGATAGCAGAGGCCAGAGTCCGTGAGGAGATGTAATGACTGTAATAACGATAATGAGAGAGAAGGTGACAAGCCCAGGTGTGTTCCACAGGTGAGGACTACACCAGGTTTATACAAGTTTAAATAAAAGGCTCTGGAGTCCAGCGGAGCAGAGGGTTAACAGTTCTAACATCATAATAAAGTATTAAGATACGTCAAGTCTAATGAAATGAATACCAAAGATATACAGGAATCACACAATCCAGGTTCAATTTGAGGACTTTAAACCATGTTATAATGTTTCCTCCTCAAACAGACCTGGAGTTGTGTTTTGTTTCATTCACACATGTTTGAGTAACACTTTATTATTAGTCTGTCTATGTCTTCAAAGCTCAAAATACTGGTCTGGATTTCTACTAAAATATGCTAGTACGTCTGTCTGTGCCGCCATGTTTGTTTTGATTCATTTGTACGCTTTATCTTTGGCTCCGCCCACATCACAATCCTTCTTTGTGATTGGTCTGACGCACTGGTGACCCCGCCCCATATGGATTCTCATGAGTTTTTGAAATTTCAGATCTCGTTTTGCTGGCCAGGTCAGGTGGCAGACCCTCAGCCAGAAAAGTTCCACAGTGTACTTTTAAAAAATGGAAGTTGAGTGTTTGAGTCATAAAGTCTCTAAAATGGCAGTTCATCAGTAGCTGCATGTGCATTCAATTTCCAATTAAACCAAAGCATATGCCCCATTTTCACCGTTTCGTTTCCTGTTCCTCCATGTTTGAAATGTCTCGTGTAACGTTTACAGACCTAACAGAAAGCGGGGACAGATGTAACTCCTGTTAATTGGCCTCTGCTCGGACTCCTACAGAACACTCCGCACATGAAACATATGGCGGGGATCACAACGGCGCATAATCAGTGAAATCATTCAAATGTAGAAAGACTTTTGAATTATGCGGAAAATAATGATCTGTTTGACCTCAAGATCCACATTGACTGAGAATAAAACATGGCCTGATTAAAACCTCACAGCTACTTCATAAAAGAGTAATACAAACTTATATTTTCTCTCCTACATCCACATATGACGAACCATCTAACGGTTAAAGTGCATCTGTCAGATGCATATATTTTTGTAATTGTGACTTGGTTTGGTGGACAGTACCTGTGCTAAGTAGTCATCAGTTTTACATCAGTTCAGTGGCAGATTGTGAAGAAACAGAAAAGAAAAAGAAAAAAAAAATACAGGAAGTAGTAGCAGCTGAATTGTAAAACAGAATCCCTCTCCACTCCGTCCAAAATCATCAGCAGAGAGATGTTACGCGCAAGAAAGTTTTTCTGACACTTTAAATCTTCAACTAAATTAAGGTGTTGTGTAATTTATCTTTAGTTGTCAAATCAAAACAGTTGTGTCATTTAGACAAGTTTTATAAAAAGACGAGACCAATTTTTTGTCAAATCTTAGACTGTGTTTGAATGTCCACCCCAGCCCGACCCCTCGTTCACTACACAGCCCTGCACTCTTTATCAGACTCTGTAGTGTCAGTCACAGAGCGACTTGCACACTCAGCTCACTACAGTCGGATCATGTGACTGAGTGAAAAAAAGTCTAAAGTCTAAACTCTGATAAAAACTTTATTTCTGTCTTAAATAATGATCAGATTGTATGGACATGGACTAACATGGACTGACATTGGTCTGATGTGGACTAATAATAATCAAACAAGTTTAGGTCAAGCTGGATTTCACATAAGCAGACTAGATTTTTGTCTGAGATACAGAAATTCTTGCTTTAAGAGCTCCAACTAGAGTAATTTGCTAACGCTAGCAACTTAACACCATAATGGTTTATTTATAAGTGATAATATAATATATAATTTATAAGTGGTTTATTCATAATCAGGATTGACAGTGTGATAAACCAGCGCTTGTATCTGTCAAAACCCATCTCTGTCCGCTGCTGTTTTAATGACTCTTGCAATGCATTGTGGTCTAAATTGGGCAGTACTTTTCAAGGTGCACTATGGTAATTTTTATCCCATGATGAAATTCTCGCATTATTTGGACAATCATAAATGTACTAAAAACAGGCCTGTAAAAGTCATGCATGCATTCGTTCTGTAAGCAGGCTCATCTCTCCATAGACCTAACCTGGAATTTGGCCATTCTGTGGAACATTCCAGGCAATAACATCTCCATGGAGACAAACAGGTGTCACACTCACCACCAGCTAAGTTACACGTTGTTTAAAACAAGCTCCAAAATCAGTTTGGAGCAGAGCAGGGGACTGAAGTCTCTGCTGGGACTAAAACAGGGACTAAAACCAGAATCTGGACTGGACTCCTCCCTGATGCAGAAGATACACACTCTAATGACTGTCCCGCTCTTATCTCTGCTCTTCCTCTGTGTACAACTGTTATACTCAGAGGGAGGGCATCTGGCACACGGGGGATATAGGAGTATCATGGGAGGGCATCTGAAACAAAGGGTTATGGGTTAGACAAACACCAGAGTGATTTGCCTTTTTTCACTTTTGCTGTGAAAGGCACTAAAGCACATCTCCTCTGTTCATTATGGCACCAGCAGCACTCTGAAAAATCACACTATTGTCTAAAGAAAGAGTTTATTATCTTTGCAGTATCAGAATCAGTATTGAGTATCTAGTCTGTCCTTGTTTTGAAATAGAGATTGAAAAATTTTAGTATCGTAACAACTCGAGGTCGGAACAAGCACTAGAAAAGAATAGCCCCTCACTGCCATTTCCTGTTATTTGTGAAGTACTGAAGTGATGTAAAGCTATGGTACATATTTAGCCCACACGTCAGAATAATGACACTTGCTCACAGTAAGGTGCCAGAGCACATGTACATTGTCAAAATAAAAACAGACAAATGCAGGATTTATATTTTTAAAAACTGTTGTGAAGGGCCTCAGTGAAAAGAGGAAGAGAAAGTGACTCCCAGACTCACAAAAAGCAGAAGTCAAAACTGCACTGCATTTACTTAATCCAGGGCTGTACTCTCACAGCATCTATATGGCAAGACATCAGGAGAGGACACATGGCAATATGCAAATCATAATATCATGACTTTTAAACCATGTTACAAGTGTCTTGCCCAAAAGACACAACAACAACAGAATCGCACTAGAAACCTGTGGGTCAGTGGATCTGACTGCTCTGATGTTAATGTCAAGAGCGAGTTTTGAAGTGGTAATCTTCAGTTCAGAGGATGAGCCCTCCTGAAGATTTCAGCTAAAAAATTAAACTAAATGTTTTAGTGGTGGTAAAATCCTCATCTTACACTGTGGTGCTTTCACTCATTCAAACTGCTGAGTTCTACACTAAAGTACTGCAGAGTACTGCTGGACACATGAGTCTAGAATGGTCCAGGGCTCTCACTCCGCATCAGCGTCAATAGGCGTCAGGTGTCAGAGTTGGAAAAAAACTCTACTTTTGTGGACACATGTTCAGGAGTGTGTCGTCAAACGCAAAGGTTCCAATGACACTCTGAACCCAGCACACACCTCTGTTCCGCTGAAAAAGGGAGCAGCCAGTTGTGTTGTGATATATTAAACATTGGGTCCCGTGCCGCGGCGGGCCCGCCCTCGGGTCCCGCGGCCTCCGGGTCCCGCGGCCTCCGGGTCCCGCGGCCTCCGGGTCCCGCGGCCTCCGGTCCCGCGGCCTCCGGGTCCCGCGGCCTCCGGGTCCCGCGGACTCCGGGTCCGCGGCCTCTCCGGGGTCCCGCGGCCTCCGGGTCCCGCGGCCTCCGGGTCCGCGGCCTCGGCGGGTCCCGCAGTCTTAGGTTCGCTCTCATTTGCAGTCTGTGTGTGATTCTGTGGTGGAGCCTATATGGCATTTCCTCATTGTGGTTTGCATAAAACAATTATTAATACATTTACAGGGCTATCTGCATGTGGTCTGTGGCTTCAAACATGTTTAAATATGATTAAGTCATAAACCGCTAAATCTGTAATAATCCCAAAACAAACATTTGGCTTTGAAAGTTACAGCAAGATTCACCGGAGCTGAAGAAGACTCAGGACTAAATCAAGACAAAACAAACCAGGACTGAACCAGGACTGAACCGCAACTGGACCAGGACTAGACCAGGACTGAACCGGGACGGAACCGGGACTAAACCGGGACTGGACCGGGACTAGACCGGGACTGGACCGGGACTAGACCGGGACTAGACCGGGACTGAACCAGGACTAAACCGGGACTAAACCAGGACTAAACCAGGTCTGAACCAGGACTAAACCAGGACTGAACCAGGACTGAACCAGGACTAAACCAGGTCTGAACCAGGACTAAACCAGGTCTGAACCAGGACTAAACAAGGTCTGAACCAGGACTAAACAAGGTCTGAACCAGGACTAAACCAGGTCTAAACCAGGTTTGAACCAGGACTGAACCAGGACTGAACCAGGACTGAATCAGGACTGAATCAGGACTGAATCAGGACTGAATCAGGACTGAATCAGGACTGAATCAGGACTAAACCAGGACTAAACCAGGACTGAACCAGGACTAAACAAGGTCTGAACCAGGACTAAACCAGGTCTGAACCAGGACTGAACCAGGACTGAACCAGGTCTGAACCAGGACTGAACCAGGACTGAACCAGGACTGAACCAGGACTGAACCAGGTCTGAACCAGGACTAAACCAGGACTAAACCAGGACTGAACCAGGACTAAACCAGGACTAAACCAGGACTGAACCAGGTCTGAACCAGGACTGAACCAGGTCTGAACCAGGACTAAACCAGGACTAAACCAGGACTGAACCAGGACTGAACCAGGTCTGAACCAGGACTGAACCAGGACTAAACCAGGTGACAGACACAACACTGGCCAAGAGCAGTAGTTAAATTGTTAAATTGAGATTCCGTCATTTCTAATGGTAAATGATCAGCTTCCAGGGTTCTTTTAAAATCAGACCTATTGAGCTTGTGTCGTTCTATAGTTAGAATCTCCGACACCTGTGGATCATTATGTTATACTCTGCACATTTTAAATCTCAATATTCCTCAAAAACGACTTAGTAACAGAAACAAGTCCGCTGACTTCGCATTAGAAAACCCAGTGGGAGCTGACGTCGCCATCACAACAACAAAAACGCCACATGCTGCCAGCTGACTGGAGCAATATCGTCTTGAATATAGGAGATTACTCAAACATGAGTCTCTCTAAACACAACTCGAGGTGAGTAAATTGTGAGGGGAGACAACTAGAACATGGTTCAAGTTTACAAAATAGATCCACTTATAAAACTTTCCACTTTTCATTTTTAACTTTGTCTCTGAGTTTAAAGCAGGGCTGGGCAATAAGACTAATTAATTTGATTAATTTATGTTTTAAAAAATTGACGATGGCCAAATCATGAAATCAGGGTCAAATATATATACAAATTATTTCTGTGTTGATTTTATTTCTGGTCCTGCTTCCACTTTTGAAAAAAACACAGGTAGAATTGAAATAATGCTCTAAAAGTGCTCTTATGAGATGTACTGTTTTGTGCTTGTTTTGTGCCTGCAAGGATCCTCGTCCAATGTGCTGTTGGAGTCTGCAAAACAGTAGTGAGTGCAGAGGGACATGGCATTGCTACAAGCAGAACTTGACTTCCTGCTCATCAGCTGATCTTAGAATCTCCACCAAGATGGAGATCCCGTCAGCAGATGATCGAGCGCACACTGGAGCAGAGGAGGCAATTGGACAAATCTTGGGGGCAGACAGAAGACTGAAGAAGACTGGGCATTTAGTTCCTGCCTTTCAGGAGACTGACATCTTAGTGTTAATAAGCCCTTACATGACTTTACTGATGCAGGTGAAATGTATGTTAGCATTTATGTTATCAAACCAACTCTTCACCTGTTCAACAACAGCTTCAGTTAGAACTGGATGACACTGAGCTCACAAAACAAATACAAAATAGTTTGCTAGAATATCGTAACCAAAATATAGTGCCCCGGCCATAGTAGAACCTGATTTGGCTGATCACTGATCAATCCCAGATTCCACACCATCTACACAGAGCAAGACAAGATGGACAGAATAAAGGAGAGGGTCACTATGGAACATGCAGTACTTGGCATTTCTCTTACTCCTGTGAAAGACGACACATGAGACACACGCTCAGGAAAGTGACCTTCATCTAAGAAAAAGAAATCCCTCCGCAGCTTTTTCAAAAAGGGCATCATTGAAGTTTAGATCCCTGAAGAGGACAAGATTAAGAACTGTCCACATATTTGCTGGCCCCTGAGACAGACGCTGATTCTGACCCACTTCAGTGGCGGAAAATGCATGAAACACATTTTCCAAGACTTGGTCAACTAGCAAAAAAAATATCTGTCAATTCCAGCAACAAGTGTCAGAGAGGGTCTTTAGTTCTGGAGGGAACATTCTAACACGCACCAAAGCCTGTCTGAAACTACTTTCAGTTGATAGGCTTGTTTTTCTCTCAAGAAATATAAGAGTTTAGAACACTCTTCAAATACTTGAAGAAGCACGTTTATGTTCAAGGTAAAAGCCTATGCAAAACAAATGTCTTTGTTTATATGATATTACTGTTTCACTGTTAGAAAACTGTTTACAATATGATACTATTTACTAATTCAGCGTCATTCCAAATAATTTTACACAATATTTAAGACACAATTCTATCATTCTTAACATTCATTGTTTAGAGTACAATGATTTTGAGTGTCAGAAAAGATGTTCAGTCATGCACTTTTGTGTAAGATTTATTTAGAATAAACCTGTTTTCAAATTGAATGAGTGTTGAGTTCATACTTGTTTTGATTAAAATCTTAAAATCGTAACTGTCTAAAAATTGTAAAAAAAAAAAAAAAAAAAAAAAAAAAAAAAAATCATTTTATTTTTTAGCCATATCACTCAACCCTAGTTTAAAGAAAAACAACAAGATAGAAACTAAACCAGAAATCCTACAAGTCCATACAGAGAAGTAAGGAGGCGTCATAACTAACAAACTATCAGATCAATTAAAAAGTGAACAAAAGAGGTGAGGACAACACCTGCTACCTGCACACAAAACACTGAGTGAATGCCGTCCCAAGCATTATTTGTAAGTGCTTTACCAATATGTTAACTGAAAAATGCACAAGGATGTGGTGACACTAGTTCTGCAACAATAGTAACATTTCAAGTTCGATACCTATTCTGATACCACGATGATAATTTTAAAAAACGCGCTTTCTTTAGACAATAGAGTGTGATTTTCCACATTAAATGGTAGTACTGTCTTTTCTATTCCCATGTGTCTTTATATCTGTGTAATCCTCAGTGTCCAGGTAGGTTCACAGTGGTCCATGGGTGTATACGAGTCTATGTGTCTTATACTTGTGAAAGATACAGCTCAAAATCATTCTAAAGATATTCAAGAAAGATTCATCTCTGCCTTGTCAATGGACTTTTTAGTACTGATACCTGCTCAAAGGAGTATGTAGTTTGCTCTACTGCCTAGTATCAGTAGTAGTTTGCCCTACTGGCATTATTTATTCTGACTTAAAACACCACATAAATGTACCGGTAAGTACAGACAGGTCTCTTCAGTCTTCTCTGTGATCTCAGAATCTCCTCAGGAATAGCTTTGTAATCTGCAGTTTGGAAAAAGATAATGAGCTTAAACCTGAGACTTAAAGTGCACCGGAGACGCTGGAATCTGATCATGTGACACAGATCAATGTCATGTGACCAATGACATCATACTGAATTACAACAGGTAAACACAGCCAGACTTGATTTCACCTCTGAGTCAAAGCATGACAGGGACAGGAAAGGATCCAGAGGAGCTAAAACTGAAACTTGCCGTATCATTTTAAAGTTTTAAGCATCACATTTAACTAAGCTTGTCAAAAGTATCAAAAATCATACACTAATTGAAAAAAACTAGTATTGAAACTAGATACTCCTTTGAGCAGGTATCAATACTAAAAAAGCCCATTGATTCCTGAATATCTTTAGAATGATGTTGAGCTGTATCTTCCACAAGTATAAGACACATAGACTAGTATACACCCATGGACCAGTATGAACCTACTGGACACTGAGGGATTACACAGATATAAGGACACATGGGAAAAGAAAAGACAGTACTACCATTTAATGTTAAAATCACATTCTATTGTGTAGATAAAGAGTTTTATGTTTTATTGTCATTGCGATACTGGAGTATTGAGTCTATTCCTTAATATCAAAATCGAGTTTCAAATTTTAGTACCGTGACAACGCAAACAGGAACAGATCCACAGCAGCTAAAAGAGAAACTTGCCACATCACCTTTCAAAGAAGTGATTTTTCTCCTGTTTTAAAGCAACACATTTATTGACACATGTTTAAAATACTGGAGTGATGGATAAGAATATTGTCTGATTCAACTCATCCAGAATACTGGAAAAAGTCATCATGTTGTAACAATTGTTACTGCTAAGACCATGTTCATCTCTGACTAACTCTTACTCTTTTGTCATAGGAAATCATGTGACATTTTGAAATATCTGCAATACAAAACCAAATACAGTGATAGACTACTGGCTGAGTGGCTCTCATGCCTCACAGCAAAAACAAGGTTTCAGATTTGACTCCAGGGCCTTTCTGCGAGTCTGCATTTTCTTCTTGTGTGTGGATATTTTCCTCCAACCTCAACCAAAACATGCACTATAGATCAAATCCTCCAGCTAGGGTAGTCCTGACCAAGACTAGCACAAGATCTGGAGATGGGTCCCGCTGCTCCTGACACGTTTAACCCAGAGACACTGAAGGATGAGTCAAATGCAGAGGACGCATTTCCTTATAGGAACAATACAATGTACCTTAACCTTACAGCTGTGTTCAGTATGGCAAACATTTGGCTGAAGCATCTGTTCTTAAAACTCTTTGTTATTTACTCTGAGAATAAAGTTGGGATTTATTTTAAGTGACACCTGGTTGATATATTACACTTATTATGATCATTTAATTTACTTGAAAAACATAATTTCCAGAAAACAAACCTCTTGGGACAGATTTGAGAGCCCTTCCCACAGTAATTGCAGCCATATCGCTTTAAACTGTACTGTCTAAGGGCTTAAACTACCTAGCTATCCAGTGTAATCATGTGTTTAGGCTTGTCTCAACACTTTGAAAATGTCATTAGAGAAAGCGCTGAGGTCCCTGCCCTTCACACCGCAGACAAGCCGAGACACACTTCCCTTTTCGGGCTAAACTGTGCCAGGATCCGCGCTCCCTTCCACTGGAGCCATGTTCGATCACGTGGTCGGACAGTACAGTACAGGTACAGGGTACAGGACAGGTGTGCGCTCAGACACACGGGAAGGCCGAGAGCGAGGAGAAAAACTGGAATATAAAGACACTTTGAAGAATTCACCTCTTTTATAACTTTGCGTGGTCTCATTCTCATATCAAAGTTATCCAAACACACCCACAAAATGCAACTATTTCACAATTAATCAATATAATCTGAAAAAATATTGATTCTTTTTGTTTGTTTTGGTAGTTTCCAGTCAAGCGTCCAACTTTTTAGCATTAGCAACCTAGCTCCAAAGTTAGCCAACTGTCAACTCCACTCCGCAAGATTCACACTACAATTTTATCAAATAACTCAACTTTAACTGATAATATTAAGCTCAAACTTAAGCACTACAGCGTTTAAAGTCTATAAAAGCGCGTGTTATAAGCTGAATTCGGTGATATACAGTGTTTTGGTGTGTTGTTTTGCTAAGTTAGCGTCTGTTAGCCTCAATGGGAAAAGTAGAAGTGAGTAGCCGGAGAAGTTAACCGCTAATTCCCCGGGTTTTTTCGCGTTTTCTCGGGTTTATTCAGGTTGGGGCTCACCGGGCTGGTTTGGATGTGGTCTCGGGGCTGGTACCGGGAGCTCTGGGTGAGTTTTAGTCCAGAAAAGTAAGTCCTTAAGCGGCGGCCACCTGTGGAATCGTTCGCCGTAGGAAAAGCGGCTCCAATATGGCTCCAGCGCTGGTCCAGAGAGCGGCGCAGGAGGGAGAGCTGATCCGGGGGAGGGAGGGCTGATCCGGGGGAGGGCTCACCACGGCCGCACGGTGTGGCTCTGCAGGCGAAAGTTAGAATTAGGGAAGAGGAAAGCTGAACAAAACACATTTGATCAGGTGGGTTGTGTCTTTTGGAAATATTCCTGATTTCTTTCACTTTTAAAAAATCTGAATATGTATCTTATCACTTCATATCAGAATTTTATACTGTATTCTTAAAATCTTACTTATATAGTTTGTATGTTCTTCCTGTGTTTTCTTAATAACCAGGGTCTAGTGAACGAGTCGGCTCTTTTGAACGGTTCCTTAACGTGAACGGTTGAATCCGGATCTAATTTTTAAAGAGCCAATCCTTTTCTTTCTAATTTCTATGCATTTTTATACTTATTACACTAGACTGACACCAGGACCATCACAGAAGCAGAGCAGGCAACTTGAGAGAGCTTTGTGCACAAAAAAAAAACATCTGGCATGTTATTAATAGTTAGTTTGAAAATGATTATTATTGTAGTTATTTAGATTATGCATAGATTGAAAGGGTAAACACACTCCCACTCTCAGTTTGAACTATTTTAAACACATTTAAGCCTTGCACGTTTCTCTCTGGGATTCGTTTGTTGTTAAAATTAGTTCTTTCATTGGCATATAAATAAACAGCAAAAGAGCCAGTCTTTTGCACGGCTCTTTGAAATGGTCCAAAAGATTCAAAACCGAAAAAAAGCCGAAAGTCTCATCACCACCAGCGTCCCATCACCACTAATCACAGCTCAGTGGTCCACGTCACACAGTGGTGCAACAATTATATCCACATCAGTGCTGACAAAACAAATAAAATGGCCTTCAGTGCATCCGCTCCTGTCTGACTCAGCTAAACATTAATGGGCCACACAACAGAACAGGTAGACACGTTTAAATATCCCGGACTCACCCCTGGACACCACAGCACAGACATCTATAAACGTGCACAACAAAGGTGTCATGTTCTCAGAGTCCTTATTTTTTATTTTAGTTTCTATTATCATTATTTTTGTGTCATGTTGCACCATAACGCCAAAGTTTGTTCACTGACAACAGCAATAAAACTGATTCTGATTCTGATCTCCTGCTACTGCTGAGAGCAAAAGCATCATCCAGTATGTTCTGCTCCACTGTTCATCTTCCCTGGCAAATTCAGACTGAGAGGAGGAGGAGAGGAGGAGGAGGAGGGAGGAGAGGAGAGGAGAGGAAGGGGAGAGAGAGGAGGAGAGGAGGGAGGAGGAGGGAGGAGAGGAGGAGGAGGAGGGGAGGGAGGAGGAGGGAGGAGGAGGGAGAGAGGAGGAGGAGGAGTAGGAGGGGGGGAGAGGAGGAGGAGAGGAGAGGAGGAGAGGAGGAAGAGAGGAGAAGAGGAGGGGGAGAAGAGGAGGGCAGGGGGGGGGAGGAGGAGGAGGGGAAGAGGAGGAGGAAAGAGGGAGAGGAGGAGGAGAGGGAAGAGGAGGAGAGGAGTCTGAACACATCACGTTGCCTGACAAATCTCTGATATCTCTTTGTATTTTTTATACAGACGGACATCATTCTGGTCCCCGCTCCCTTTGTCATGCACCAAGTCTGATCGAACATGATCGTCCAATAAGAATTGTTTATTTCAGTGATGCATGTGAAACGAAGGAGTTCATTGGACATTCATCATTTACAAATAAAAATAACATTTCCCATAGATCAGATTAAAAGTTTAGTGCTTTGCTCATTGATTTTGCAGAAATCTGCCATGTTTTTCAACCCCCTGTGATTTTTTTCCTTTAGTTTTTACCATATGGACAGACCAAAGTCTTCTGAAATTTCTTCTGAATTCAGAAGAGATTCACGTTGACCAGACTCACATCTTCATAAAGTGTTGAAGAAGTCTGAGTTCTGGGTCCCAGGCGACTCCTCTTGTTTTTCCACCATGCTGTCAGGCTGCAGTAAAAACAAACCTCTTCAGAATCTCACACACCACATCCAAGATAATCCCCACACCAAACATCTCAGAGAGACCATGGAGCAGCCGCCCGACTGGCCCACCACCACCACCATCATCATCATCATCATCATCATCATCATCATCATCATCATCATCATCACGGACACTGAGCACCTCTCCATCACCTCTCCAGCTCCTGCCCTGGCTGCAGGTGTAGGATTACAGGCACAAAGTGAATTCATTTCCATTCAAACTTTACTCTCAATAAAGTAGTGTTCATGTTTTATTTCATGAGCCAGGTCACACACCATGACATGTTTGGTGATGGAAACGAAAGATAATGAAGGATTTCACTGTTTGTGGTGCTGATAATCATAAATAAATCGTTACACATTGATGTGTTTTTTTTCCTCACAATAATCGTAACACTAAAAGTTCTGTGACAGCTGAGAGAATAGGTCAGAGCTCCCATGCATTCTGGAAATTCTGGAAAACTTGGAAAATAATTGGTCTGTTTTCCAAACAGGTGAGTCTCAGATGGGTGAGTGTTTATTATCTGATCTGAAGGTTGGTGGTTCGAATCCCACTCTCGACATAAACATCATTGGTTGAGTGGTCAGATCCACTGACCCACAGGTTGGGGGTGCAATTCCAGCTCCCACAGATGAATGTTGTTGTTGTGTCCTTGGGCCTTAAAAATGTCTCCACACTTTGCTTTGCTGTTTATTGGATGTGAAAATAAAACTTTTACTGCCTCCTATTAGAGCAGTTGGGTTTGTGAAAAAACTCTAAAATTCACCAAAATGCAGAAAATCACACCAATTTTATACAAATTCTCCTCTTTTCATCTTCCCTGTTTGGGGAAGATGCAGACCTCAGTGTCACAAACAGGTGTCCCATATTTTCCTGTGGATAAATACACTGTACACAGGACTCACAAGTGCTATTTACATGAGGAGAAAGAGGAGCACACTCACTCGTTTATTGTAAGTGGATATGATGTGTCTCATTTAAGTTCCGCTAGAAAATATGTCTGGTGATCTACAGAACAAATACTGTGGTTTTGCCCAGGTGTATGATTCATTTCCGGCTGTGTACACATTTGCACTTAGGCTACATCTTTAGAATAAAAACAGTCTAAATTAAGAAAATGAACCCTGTATGTTTTTATTACATTGTTATTATGTGAACCCTAACCCACTGCTGTACACTTTCTTTACCTTTACCATAACACCCCCCATTCTCTCTGCTCCAGCCCCTCTCCAGTCCTGTCCCATCCCAGCTCTTCCAGATCCTGGGCTGGTCCCTGCTGTGTCCTGAGTCCAGGAGGCATCTGACCACAGGTGAGAATGAGAAGAATAGAGTTGCACTTTGAGCATGGCGTGGCCTGTTATAATCCAAAACATCTGTATAAAGAATGAGTGTGACTCTAACGCAGAATAATCACTTTTCTAAATGAACGTGATAATATCTGAATGATCTGAAATCTGGGCTTTCTGAGTATCCTGTTGGTGATGAATCAAATGTTTTCATACTGATAAACTGAGCACAATCTGATGTTTTTATCCGTGGTGGAAAGAGTACTGCAAATTTGTATTGAAGTAAAAGTACCGTTACATGACTGAAAATGTACTCAATTACATGTACAAGTACTGCTTCCAAAATTGTACTTAAGTAGGAGTTACTAGTTACATTTTAACAGATTTATAGCAGCATTTTTAGTGTTTTTATGAGTGTAAATCTGAATGGAAATGTTTCAACCCCAGAATCTGCATATTCTGTGAGCTCTGTCCAATCAGAGCGGGCGATGCTGTGATGTGGGTTTATCAGTGAGAAAGGAGCAGAGACAGAGGTGAGACAGCAGTGGACTGGGACTGTACTCAGAACTCATATGATTTTAAATACAGCTAAGTACATTTACATGGCTGGAATTATACTCAAGTCCAGGTTTCTAAATGTACTCAGAACTGACTTATGTGGACTAAGACTCGGGACTCGACTTGGACTTGTGCCCTGTCAGAGGATGCTTCTCACAAATTCAACTCACCAAACATTTTAAAGCCCTCTCCTCTGTACCGCTGAGCGTTAGATGAGCCTGTTCTTGTGTGTGATACAGGAACAAAACATGTCCCTCCCTCTCTATCTTTTTGTTACCATGGCTTTTTCACAGTTTACAAAAACATTATAAATTGCATAAATATGAGTTGTAATTTGGTAATTTGGTGTAAAGACTTGAATCTCAAAGCAGAGGACCTGGGACTATTGAATTGTTTGTGTGTGTGTGTGTGTGTGTGTGTGTGTGTGTGTGTGTGTGTGTGTGTGTGTGACTGTGCGTGTGTGTGTGTGTGTGTTTGTGATTGTGCGTGACTGTGCGTGTGTGTGTGTGTGTGTGTACATGTGTGCATGTGTTAGTGTGTGTGTTAGGATGTGTGCATTAGTCTGTGTGTGTGTGTATGTGTGTGCATGTATAATATTGTATATGCGTAATATTTTGTGTGTGACTGCATGTGTGTAGAACTTTGCTTGTGAGTCCGTCTGTGTGTGCATTAGTATCTGTGTGTGTGATATTTTGTGTGTGTGCGACTGTACATGTATGATATTGTATGTGTGTGATGTTTTGTGCGTGTGTGTGCGCGTGTGTGTATATGTGTGTATGTGCATATGTTATTCATAATGACACCCCCCCCACTCTGAGGACTACAGATGTTAATTAGCTGTAAAGCCAGAATCTGGTACAAGCATCTCTGCCATTGTGCTTAATGTAATTGTACATTGTCCTACCAAATAAATTAATAAATGAAAAAAAATGTGTATGTGCGTGTGTGTGTGAGCGTTACTGTGTGTGTCTGATTTTACATGTGTGCGACTGGGCTTGTGTGATGTTGTATATGTGTGATATTTTGTTTATGTGTGTGTCTGATTTTGTGTTTGTATGTGTGTGTGTCTGTGTGTGCGTGCTTGTGTGTGTGTATGTGTGTGTGTGCGTGTGTGTGTATGTGTGCGTGTGTGTCTGATTTTGTGTTTGTGTGTGTGTCTGATTGTGTATATTTGTGCGTGCTTGTGTGTGTATGTGTGCGTGTGTGTATGTGTGCGTGCTTGTGTGTGTGTATGTGTGCGTGTGTGTGTGTGTGTGTGTATCTGTGCGCGTGTGTGTATGTGTGCGTGCTTGTGTGTGTGTATGTGTGCGTGTGTGTATGTGTGTGTGTGTATCTGTGCGTGTGTGTGTGCTTGTGTGTGTGTGTGTATGTGTGCATGCTTGTGTGTGTGTATGTGTGCGTGTGTGTGTATGTGTGTGTGCTTGTGTGTGTGTATGTGTGCGTGTGTATGTGTGTGTTTGTGTGTATGTGTGCGTGTGTGTGTGTGTGTGTGTGTGTGTGTGTATGTGTGTGTGTGTGTGTGTGTGTGCGTGTTTGTGTGTCAGACAGTGGACAGTGTTGTGTTTTTATTGTTGACTGAATGTAATTACATTGTGTGTTGTATTTGTGTAACTGGGGAGCTGCAGGTGGAAAGACTTTATCTCTAACCTGCTGTGGAACATCTCCGTACATTGTCCCTTCAAATAAAGACTAAACTAGAACTAAACTAAAGTAAATTTGGCCAGACGCTTGTGAACCACACCTCTGGAAGTTAGAACTGACCCCCACAGATACAGCTGATGTAGTAATTATTGTGATGAGTGTACAAAGAGCTAAAACAGGCCACATAAAAGAATCCTTCAGACTGTAGCTGTTCTTTTGAGCGAGTGGGCCATAATTTCACTGGACTCTGTCAGCCTCTGCTTAAATAACAGGCTCTGGGCTGCGCAGCGTCCATTTGAAAACGTTTTACAAGACTCTGAACGCGTCAATTATGCCCATGAGAAGAAGCGTCATTAGAGAGACATTATGATATCCTGTCATCTCCATAACTACATCTGTGTGAACGCACCGTGATCATCCCAGCTCAGGGTTAAACTAGTTCAACTTTAAAAAGCCTATTGAGCTTGTGTCTGCTCTATGGTTATCATCAGTGACACCCGTTGATCATTATGTTATAATTTACACATTTTAAATCACAATCTTCATCTAAAACGACTGAGACGGAGCTGATGTCGCCGTAAACATCATTACAACAAAGTGCTGTCAGTATGGATAGCTGCACATCACACCAGTGAGTGGCGGATTTTTTTTTCATTTGTACTGAAATGACTACGCAACGCTGCTGAATCCAATGAGTATCACCGATGAAGAAAATAAAACTGGAGAAGGTGTGTACGTCACAGTGGGCGTGGACCGGTGGAGTTATAGGTACACAGGAACATGGACCAATCAGAGCCCCCCGTGTTTTATAACCAAATCAAAAACAAAACAAATACATACATTTAAAAAATAAAATTAAAAGATTCATTGCAAAAAAGAAAAAGTTTAAATCTGTCAACTGAACAAATCGTTGTAAGAGATGTTTCGCTGCTCATTCAAGCCGCTTCTTCAGTTCTGGTCACATTACTGCTGGACACTGCCTGATATCTGTCTGAAGAGAGGGGCTAACCACACTGGAACTGTACACAACTATTGTCTCCAGTTTCAGCTGAAACTACCCTATTCAAACTTTAAAGACCCTGCTGTAGTTCTCATTGTTCTGAGGATGGAGTTGTAGATGGGGGAGAGATTATGTCTCAGGCCCCCGTTCCTGTTAAAGGAAGGATTCTCTTTCCTAACAAAAAAAAACAACACTTCTTTAACTCCCCTCTCAAACTATTTCTTTTCTCTGGCTAAGATCTGAACCTCGCTATCTTCAAAGGAGTGGTTAGTGTCTTTGAGATGGAGATGTACGTTGTTCCCATGTGAAAAAGGAGAATAGAAATATATACTAAAAGTTTGAAAGCTTGCTGAAGCAGCTAATCTGTATGCTATTTGGAACTGACAGGTGGATTATTCATTCAGTGACACACATGGTCTGTAATAAATATGGCTGCTTATGAGGAAAAGGGTAAAAATATCAGAGGGGACTGAAAAACATGGAAGATTTCTGCAGAATAAGTGAGCGAAGCACTAAACTCTGTTAATTTGAGGTGAGAGGAATGTGATTTTATTTGTAAATGATAAGTGACCAGTGAGCTTCTTTATTTCACATGTGTCACAGAAATAAACAAATCTGATTGGATGATCATGTTTGAACCTGGACTGAGAAAGGACAGAGGAAGTGACCAGACTGACATCCCTCTGTATAAAAAATACACAGAGATATCAGTCTGGATTTGCCAGGTGACCCATCTCTAACCAGGAGGTCTAAACCAGGACTAAACCAGAACTAAACCAGGACTAAACCAGGTCTAAAGCAGAACTAAACCAGGTCTATAGCAGGACAAAATGAATTCATCTAACGTTTACCCTCGTCTTCACCTTCACTGTCACACTCAGCACAAGTGGAGTAAATTAAAAACACTTGCCCTCACCCATATTTATAAGGCCCTGATTAAACGTTGGCCGCCCGCTGACTCCCCTGGCGACCAGTGATGTCACAGTCCACGGGGGGCTCTGATTGGTCCATGTTCCTGTCTACCTATAATTACATGTGCTTCAGTATCATCAGGTAAAATGGGCCTAAGATCAGAGGAAGCAGTACTACGTTGACGTCAAAGAAAAGAAAATATCCCTACGATGTCTACTTGTCATGTAGCCTCTCTGCTCTAACAGGTAATCACCACGGCTACAGTTTGAAGAAATAATACACTTTGTATTTTGCACTTTATTTTAGACTGGGCTGATTCAAAACAAACACAAAACAAGACACAGTATGCAACATTTAGACGATTTTTTTTCCAGTTAAAAATATCGAACATCAGATCCTAACACTAAGACTGGATACTAAAACTAGTATCTAGACTAGATACTCATTTGAGCAAGTATCAATTCTAAAAAAGTCCCATTGACAGGATGAAAATGAACCTTTTCTGAATACCTTTAGAATGATTTTGAGCATCAGAGCAAGTATTAGTTTAGTTTTGCAAATACATCACATTTAGTTAATTCTTCTGGCCATGTTTAAAATGTGAACTCTGAACTAAACACTTTTATTAAAACACAAATCTCAAATCTAATCACAATTATTTAATTTACTTCAGAAACTTGAACCTGGAAATATCAAAATCACAGCTGCCGTCTTTGTCCTGTATCAGCTGTATTTTTGATTCTGTGACCTCTGACCTCTCGTTGTAAACGTGCCTCAGCAGTTTCCTGTCGTGTGACCCACGATGCATCAGGACAGCTGTCAATCATCCAGAGAGACTGACGATCATGTGACCCGACACTAACGCAGCGGCTGCACGTTTTAGGCTCCAATTCGGTCCTGTTAGTTTAGACCTGGTTTAGTCCTGGTTTAGTCCCGGTTTAGTCCAGGTTTAGTCCAGGTTTAGTCCTGGTTTAGTCCTGGTTCAGTCCTAGTTTAGTCCTGGTTTAGTCCTGATTTAGTCCTGGTTTAGTCGTGGTTTAGCCCTGATTTAGTCCTGATTTAGTCCAGGTTCAGTCCTAGTTTAGTCCTGGTTTAGTCCTGGTTTAGTCCTGGTTTAGTCCTGGTTCAGTCCTAGTTTAGTCCTGGTTTAGTCCTGATTTAGTCCTAGTTTAGTCCCAGATGGGAGGGAATCTGACACACAGGGTACAGGAGTGTGGGAGGGCATCTGACACATGTGAAGTGCCTGTAGGAGCGTGGATGTCGCTGTCAGTTCTCATCAGTGTTTGAGAAGGATCAGTTGCAGTGTATTGTGGGTACATATCCCCCAGTGTCTCCTAATGATGTGTTGGTCACATGACTCTTGGTGGCAGCCATTTTCACACAGACTGCCCCAGGATCTGCCCCGGGGCTCTGACCCAGTTTAGAGGCATGAGGTCATCACGCTGCCCTGTACAAACAGCTTCAGAGTGTCGATGACGGTTCATTTCACTAAAACATCGTTAACATCATTTGAAGATTTGATTACAATCTTGCTTAGTTTTGTCTATTTTTTAAATTTTGGTGAAGTTTATCATGTTACTTCCTGGTTGGACATGCGCAGTAGATGTGATATATGTCGAGGTCATTCCATAACCGTTACCTAGCAACTATAATGTAAAATAGGGGGCATTCATGTGGTCCTGGGGAACTCGTGATTCTGAGATGAGATGTTGTGATGTGTGTTCATGTGCTTTTATGTCGGGATTTTGATGTCACCCATAATAAAATCATTCAGTCCACTCATTAACAGTGTTTAAGTGAGCTAACCAGTAAGAGCTGTTGCTGTTGACCTTCTCAAAGCTAAATGTTATTTGTTCACTTTAGGTAGTGAACATCAGTATTTCTTAAACAGCTGTAGTCTCGGGTTGTTCTTGTGCAGATCTGTTGCTCTTATGATCTGGGTAACTAACTAAATAAATATAATAACACACTGAGCTCAAATGTATTCCATCAATCAGCTGATTTTGGTTCATGAGCCCAGAGCAGATGACGTCAGGGGTGGAAGTTTTGGCCCGAGCTCCAGAGTTGTTTTTCCAACTTCTATGAGCGTTTATGTGCATTTTTCAACTTGGAAAAACATTTTCCTTAGCTCTCAAGGACCACATAAACGCAGCATAAATTGCTAGTTACCCTTAGTGCTTCTTCCTGTCTTTCCCCCCACAAACTGCCACTTAACTGATGTAAAACTATGATACATATTTCACACAGGTGCTGTCCACCAAACCAAGTCAGAATTAGAAAAACATGAAACCCTGTCACATGCTCTGCTCTGTAAAGTGAGAATATAAAAGTAAAGCCTTATGAGACAGCTGCTCCTGCTCCTGCTCCTGCTCCTGCCCTGATCTGCACCACAAGGTCCTAGTCCTAGTCCTGGTTTAGCCCTGAATTAGTCCTGTTTAATCCTGGTTCAGTCCTGGTTTAGTTCTGGTTTAGTCCTTATGTAGCTCTGGTTTAGTCCTCATTTAGTCCTGGTTTAGTCCTTGTCTAGTCCTGGTCTAGTCCTGGTCTAGTCCTGGTCTAGTACTGGTCTAGTCCTGGTCTAGTCCTAGTCTAGTCCTGGTCTAGTCCTAATCTTGTCCTGGTCTAGTCCTGGTTTAGTCCTGGTTTAGTCCTGGTTTAGACCTGGTCTAGTCCCAGTTTAGTCCCAGTCTAGTCCCGGTCTAGTCCTGGTCTAGTCCTGAATTAGTCCTGGTTTAGTCCTGGTCTAGTCCCAGTTTAGTCTTTGTCTAGTCCTTGTCTAGTCTTGGCCTAGTCCCGGTTTAGTCCTGGTCTAGTACTGGTCTAATCCTGGTTTAGTCCCGGTCTTGTCCCGGTCTAGTCCCGGTCTAGTCCCGGTCTAGTCCCGGTCTAGTCCCGGTCTAGTCCTTTGATCCAGTCTTGGTACAGTCTTATCATCTCTAAATCCTTTAGAGATGATGTAAAGAGGCAGATGCTTAAATCCAGCTGTGATTTCTGTCCCACAATGCACCTCTCAGTGGGTCACCAACAGATGACATCATCACTCCGAGCCAACGTGACTCAGGGGGGCACGTGTGGCCCGCGTGGCGGGGGTCAGAGGTCACGCAGCTTAGCTCTGTTCATTTATTTACAGCTCTGTTTCTGCTACAGCTGTTTAATGTGAGCTGGCGGAGGACTCACAGTCCCATGATGCAATGCAATGTTTAGAAAGTTCAGTTCACGGTTTTAGTCCTGGTTTGGTTCTAATCTAGTTCACCTTTATTTGGTCTAGTCTGGTTTTAGTCCTGGTTTAGCTCATATTTAATCTTGTATTCTTCCTTATCAGATACTAGTCAATACTACTAATATCAATACTAGATACTCATTTGAGCACGGTGGGACATTTTTATTGATACTAATAAAAGTCCCACCATCACTAACATGGACTACATCCAAAATTGGGACTAAACTGACTAAATTTGGACTAGACCAGGACTCGAACAGGCCTAGAACAGAACCAAACCAAGTTTTGATGTGGATTAAACTGGGCTCAAACCAGGAACTAACAGAGAAAAGTGTGAGCACACCCGAAATCATTTTTTGGTTATGTTCTGGTTTAGATCTGGTCTAGTCTAGTTTGTCTCCATGTTGGGCTTGTGTGTGTGTAGTACTTTTTGTCCCTTATATCATTTGTAGTTTAGTCCTGGTTTTACCCTTATGAAGTCAAGATAAAGTCGTAGTTCAGTCCTGGTTCAGCTCTGGTTTAGTCCTGGTTTAGTCCTGGTTTAGTCCTGGTTCAGTCCTGGTTCAGCTTTGGTTTAGTCCTGGTCCAGTCCTGGTTCAGTCCTGGTTCAGTCCTGGTTCAGTCCTGGTTTTGTCCTGGTTCAGTTCTGGTTCAGCTCTGGTTCAGTCCTGGTTCAGCTTTGGTTTAGTCCTGGTCCAGTCCTGGTTCAGTTCTGGTTCAGTCCTGGTTCAGTTCTGGTTCAGTCCCGGTTTAGTCCTGGTTCAGTCCTGGTTCAGTTCTGGTTCAGTCCTGGTTTAGTCCTGGTTCAGTCCTGGTTTTGTCCTGGTTCAGCCCTGGTTTAATCCTGGTTCAGTCCTGGTTTAGTCCTGGTTTAGTCCTGGTTCAGTCCTGATTCAGCTCTGGTTCAGTCTTGGGTCAGTTCTGGGTCAGTTCTGATTTAGTTCTGGTTTAGATGCAACTAAAACAAAGAGGTGTTCCCAGGCCAGCCAAGTGACATCCCTGCCCTGTTCCTGCCCTGCCACCCGAGGAGCTGGAGGACGTGTCTGGGGTGGGGGAAGTCTGGGAGTCCCTGCTTAGACTGCTGCCCCCGCGACCCGGATAAGCGGAAGAAAATGGATGGATAAAACAAAGATATGACACGATAATGATATTACATCCATTACAAAGCATAAAATCAAAGTATAATCTTAAGTTTCCTAATTACAGTTAAATATCAAATACAATTCCTGCATATTCATAACAACTTTAAAGTTTGAAAGTCTTTTTAAAAGCACAAGTTCTGTTTCTTTGTATTCGGAGACAGCTCCACACTGCTGAGGGTCTGAATCATGCACTTAGACTTTGGTGATAAAAGAACAGTTAAATGAGCAGAGCCGACCTGCCGAGTGTCGTGCTCACGGACAATCCCTCTGTCCATCAGTTTATCTACAAAAAATTTTGTTTTTTTTTCAAACTTAGACTTATGTTTCATTTATTCTGTTCTTTAAACCGTAAATTTGTCCAAAAAGAACAACCAAAACCTGCCCTGGCCGCTCTCTTCCTGGCCCGTGTCCCTGTCAAATCTGTCAAATGGACAAATTATAGGAGTGAAGATGTGGTTGTTCGATCATCGTGGAAAAACATCTTCTGAATGTTTATATGTAATGATTAATTAAATATAAACATTCAGAAGATGTTTTCCACGACAAAGACGTTTCCCTACTCGTCCTCTTTATTTCTGGTCAGACTGCTGGTGGACACTGCTTTATATCTATCTGAAGGGAGGAGATAACTGCACTGAAACTGCAAAAAGGCTATTGTCTCCAGTTTCAGCCTTAACAACCTTATTCAACCTGTAATAGCCGCCAACTGTTCTCTTTGTTTCCTGTTTGTTTGGGGTCTGAGTATAGAGTTCTAGATCAGTGAGAGATTATGTCTCAGGCCCCCATTTCTGTTTAAGGAATGATTGTCTCTCCTAACAAAATTGCTTCTTCTTCTCTCTTCAGTGTAGTTAGCTCCTCCCTTCAGACAGATATAAGGCAGTAGCCACCAGCAATCTGACCCGAACTGAAGAAGCGGCTTGGATGAGCAGCCAAACGTCTTCACTTTTACAACGATTGTCCAGTTGACAGATTTAATTTAATCTTTTTCTATGCTTTGAGTTGTTTAGTTTCAGTCATGCATTGTTTTAAAGGGCCTATACCAGAGTTTGTCTGTGTATTTGCTAGCGGGAGCGACTTCCTGGAAAGAAGGCGTCTGATAGGTCTGTTATTAATGTTCATCCTGTACACAACACGACTGATGTGACCAGTCCATGAGACCTGATCGTCTAAAGAGTTTAGTGTTTGTCTCCTGCTCTGTCAAAGTCGTATCAATAATCAGATCGAGAGCCCAAGTCTATTTGGTTTTGGAAATACTTAGAGCCAATTTATTCAACTTAACCCACTTTCTTATTGTCTTGAGCTCATTTTGCAGGCTTAGGCCCTGATAGCGACATTGAAGCCCATTTTGAATATCAAAACAAAATGAATTTGCCAAAAGCAGAATTGTGTGAATGTTTTTTGACCTTTAAACGATAAAAAGCTTAATTAAAAACCTCTGAGCTCATTAACTGTCCCTGCTGTTTTGTCCTCAGTGAAAAGAAAGTCAAAAATCTCTGCAACCTTCAAGAAAATTACAAGAATTTTAATTTTTGTAATTCCTAAAGTGCTCACAGAACTGGTTTACCTGAAAAATGTGTGCTGCTGATGTACAGTGTGTCACTTTTATCATGAAATTTGCTTTGAGTTGTTTTGATTGATGATTGCGGATTGATATAAATGGACATAGCTAACCTGCTAGCCGGTACTCCAAACGGGAAGTGATCACGCTTCTGGCTTTATCGGTTCCAATTCACTTTCTATTGAAGAACCGCGGCCCTGCTCTCTGTAACTGCTCCTGTCAGACTCGTCATTCTGATCTTAAAATATTCATATTAACCCATTTTACATGATCCTGGGGTTTTTATTTCGCTATTTTGTCCCTAAATCAAGTTATAAATTTACCAGTGAGGCACCATCTTTCCCTGAGGTCCCGCTAGCGTTAGCAACAGGTTTGATTGACAACATTGCTTCTACTTATAGAGCACTTTATTGTCCAAGAATCAGGAAGTGCGTGTTAGCATGGTCATTGTTTTCAACTTTAGCATCACAGCAAAACTCCGCTCTGGTCTTGGTCTAAGGAGTAGTGAAAAGTGCTTATAAACTCATCGTGGTGAATAATTAGGATGTTCAGAATGCATAAGATAAGTGAGGAATAACTCTGGACCACTGCAAACTGTTTAAAATGAATTAGCTCTGTTTTTTTAATGGTTTTAACACGATAAATATCAGGTACGGCGTCTTTAAAATCCTACCTTCACCCAACCCATTTTTGACAATTTAAGATGAAATTACCTTCACAGAGACGCAACTCAACTGTAAATCCTGCAGCTATTGTTTCAGCCTCATTTGAGCTGCTTAATTCCTCAGCAAATCAGCAGAGGTGATTTGTTCCTAAGACAAGGTAAACATTATAATTAGCCCTGATTAAAAGAGCATTTTTTTATTGTAATTGTAAGACTGTTCCTCCAGTCCAGTCCTTCAGCTGTTGAAAAACATTTGCCTCTTTAAAATAATGTGTTTTCAGACTCATAATGAAGTGTAATTACAATATGTGATTAAACAGAGTTTAATCTGCTCATTTTAGCCTCACTAATTAGAGCCAGTTTCAAGATAAAGGTTCAGTGTGGGGCAGAGAAAAATACATGTGTATTAATTATGCAACATATGGGAAAAATTAAAACATGTGATTTAGCTGAACAGAGAAAAAAAAGCTAGGAGTAAACTAGGAGTAAACCAGGATTAAACCAGGATTAAGCCAGGATTAAACCAGGATTAAACCAGGATTAAACCAGGACTAAACCAGGATTAAACCAGGACTAAATCAGGACTAAACCAGGACTAAACCAGGATTAAACCAGGACTAAACCAGGACTAAACCAGGACTAAACCAAGATTAAACCAGGATTAAACCAGGATTTAACCAGGACTAAAGCAGGAGTAAACCAGTATTAAACCAAGATTAAACAGGATTAAACCAGGATTAAACCAGGATTAAACCAGGATTAAACCAAGATTAAACCAAGATTAAACCAGGATTAAACCAAGATTAAACCAGGACTAAACCAGGACTAAACTTGGACTTAACCAGGACTTAACCAGGACTAAACCAAGATTAAATCAGGATTAAACCAGGATTAAACCAGGACTAAACCAGGAGTAAACCAGGAATAAACCAGTAGTAAAACAGGAGTAAACCAGGACTGAATTAGGACTGGTTTAGTCCTGGTTCAGTCCTGGTTTAGTCCTGGTTTAGTCCTGGTTTAGTCCTGGTTTAGTCCTGGTTTACTCCTGATCAAGTGCTGGTTAGTCCTGGTTTGTACAAATTTGAGGTAGTTAAATTGTAGTTTAGTTCTGATTTAGATCTGACTTGGACCTGGTTTAGTCCTGGTTTTGTCCTGGTTTAGTCCTGGTTCAGTCTTGGTTTTACTTGAGAACACTATTTTTATGACTTTAACTTTTTATTTTCAATAAACAAAATACAACATTTTCACATAAGGTCAGACTCAGACGACTGACAAGCATCACGATGTGGAGTAAATACTGCACATAAACATACATCTAAAATCGCATAAAACAAAACCAAAAAGTAAGACATGATTATAACCATCGAGGGATGCCAACAAAACAAGTAAATTCACACCGCTGAGGTTGAGCTGCAGACGCCATCGACTCAGTATATGACCAGTAACGTGAGCACTTTTTGTTTTGTTCATCTGCCCTAAAAAGTCTGTAGGTTAATTTCTCTAGAGACGTTAGTTGAACAAGAGAAGTATGCCAATGAGTAAAAGACGGGACTCACTTACCAATAATTTCATTCCCAATATAATGAGTTCTGGGCCCATTGTGGGAGAGAAAACCTCATTATCAAGGGGTCCCTCAGAATGTAAAGTCTGCTACAGAATGAGGCGTGCTTACCAACAACCCTCTCAACAACTGCAGCAAATGATGACCAGAATTCCTGAACTTTTGTGCCCTCCCAGAGCATGTGAACAAGTGCACCACTGTCATCCTGGCATTTCCAACAGACCTGATTATTTTTTAAGGGGCACTGAATTGGGATCAGATGTCATTAGCAACATCTTATGATTAAGCGGAAGTTTCGAGAACCTCAAAAACCTCTTTAAGGTCCTTCAGTGTGCCACAGATCGAAGGGGCTGACGCAGCAGAGTAAAAGGTTTTTACTTATAAGTGACACATCTGCAAGTATCTCCAAAAATCCTGTCTAGACACCTAACATCGCAAAAAGACTTATAGATCCTGTAAGACCAGCACACCTTTCATAAACCAGGACTTCCAGGAGAATGGTATTTTGTCGATACAGAGATGGATTTTTGTTTATGCCAAATACGAGAAGAACTTGAAAATCTGGGATATTCTTTTCCACATGCTTTGAAGATGAGACAGGACAGGATGCAACTTATTTCCAGGAGCAAGATTAGTAGATGACAGGTGAGTGAAGCAAATGGAGCACGGACCATATCCTGAAGAGGAGTCCACGGGGGCGAAACCAACGTGCCGGACGCCATGACAGAAAAAGCGCAGTGATAATACAACAGCTTAGGCACTCCCAGTCCTCCACCGCCCACAGTTTTCTTAAATTTAGTCTGGGCTTTTTTTTTTTTTCTCCAAATAAATATTTTACATAACTGATCATACTTTTTAAAACATGTTGGATGATGGTATAGCCTGCAGTGGTATAGCCTGCAGCATGTAATTCAATTTGTGGATGCAGGCCATTTTAATTACGAAATATCATAAAGCGGATTAATTAGAAAGAGCAAGGCAGGGAGGCAGTTATGAGGCTCTGACACAAACCAAAGACCATCATGTGCAGACTACGTTAGTTTGTGACAACTGTGTCTCATTGTGGTACCTGCAAATGTAGCTTCTTTTCGAATGGTAACTGCCAGCAAAGGGTGAAAAGAAGAGGGACAATGGGCCCCTACTTGAAACCACTTTGAGAATAAACGTGTTGGTGAATCTGCCCCCTGCTGTTTGGAAAGAGTGATATTTCCACACAAAACAAAAATCAAATGCTTTGTTTTGTGAAATTGAGTTTTGGAACAGAGTTTGATGTGAAGCTCGTGAAATGTTCCAAATGAGCTTGAAACAGGGACAATATCTATAAAAACATCTATAAATCACATCGATAAAAATATCTATAAACCAAATCTATAAACATCTATAAACATATATAAACAGCATCTTTAAACATATACAAACATCTATGAACGACATATAGTATAAACGACATGTGTAAACAACATCTATAATTAAAAATAGTAGTCCTGGTTTTTGCCTAGTTTAGTCCTGGTTCAGTCCTGGTCTAGTCCTAGTTTTGGCCCAAGTTGGACCTGGTTTAATCCTGGTTTAGTCCTGGTTTTGGCCCAGTTTAGTCCTGGTTTAGTCCTGGTTTAGTCCTGATTTAGTCCTGGTTTAGTCTTGGTTTAGTCCTGGTTTTGGCCCAGTTTAATCCTGGTTTAGTCCTGGTTTCGGTCCAGTTTAATCCTGGTTTAGTCCTGGTTTAGTCCTGGTTTCGGTCCAATTTAATCCTGGTTTAGTCCTGGTTTAGGCCTGGTTTTGGCCCAGTTTAATTCTGGTTTAGACCTGGTTTAGGCTCAGTTTAATCCTGGTTTAGTCCTGGTTTCGGTCCAGTTTAGTCCTGGTTTAGTCTTGGTTTCAGTCCAGTTTAGTCCTGGTTTAGTCTTGGTTTAGACCCGGTTTAGGCCCAGTTTAATCCTGGTTTAGTCCTGGTTTCAGTCCAGTTTAGTCCTGGTTTAGTCTTGGTTTAGACCTGGTTTAGGCCCAGTTTAATCCTGGTTTAGACCTGGTTTAGGCCCAGTTTAATCCTGGTTTAGTCCTCGTTTAGACCTGGTTTAGGCCCAGTTTAATCCTGGTTTAGTCCTGGTTTCGGTCCAGTTTAATCTTTATTTAGTCCTGGTTTCGGTCCAGTTTAATCCTGGTTTAGTCCTGGTTTTGGTCCAGTTTAATGCTGGTTTAGTCCTGGTTTCGGTCCAGTTTAGTCCTGGTTTAATCCTGGTTTCGGTCCAGTTTAGTCCTGGTTTAGTCCTGGTTTTGGTCCAGTTTAATGCTGGTTTAGTCCTGGTTTCGGTCCAGTTTAGTCCTGGTTTAATCCTGGTTGGTTCACAGCTGCAGCTGTCGTGGATTAGAATAATCTCTTGTACAGTGGGATTAACAGATGTGCAGAGCTGTTCAGAATTGGACCAGAGCCAGCGATTTTTACTACGAAACTACAAATAGTACTGCTACTACTGCTACTACTACAGTCACTATTAAACTGCTTTACCACAGATACTAATATACTTTCTCTACCAGTACAGTATTCACAACCTGATTTCTGTATTAAAACATTGCATCCTCATTTTGTTTGTGAAATACACTCTTTTTGATAATTACAGTGAATATTGTGACTCTGTTTCAAAGATATATTTACTTTACCTGAACAAAACTTGAAACACAGTTTAGTTTTGTCGCCTGGCATCCAGAATACACACTTCTGCAATACTTTATGAAGATGTGAGTCTCGTCACTGGTGAATCTCCCAGACTTCAGATGGGCGTGATTGACAGGTGGATTAGCCAATCAGGGACACACATGGTCTGTTCATATCAAAACAAATATGGCTGCTTATGAGGAACAAAGAAAGGACAAGAATTTCACATGTGACGGAAAAACGTGGATTTCTGCAGAATCAATGAGAAGCACTAAACTGTTCATCTCAGGGAAGGAAATTTTATTTGTAAATGAAGAGTACGCTGCTGTGTCACTGAAATAAAAAAAAAAAAAATCTGATTGGATAATCATGTTTGGTTCTGGCTTGAGACGTATAAAATGATTGAATATGTTTTTTTTGGTTTAGTCCTGGTTTAATCCTGGTTCAGTCTCTGGTTTAGTCTCTGATTTAGTCTCTGGTTCAGTCCTGGTTCAGTCCTGGTTCAGTCCAGGGTTTGGTCAGTCAGCTTGAGCCTTGGACTGGAGGAGAGATAATGAGAGAGATGGAGTAGGCGGGGTTTAATATCTCTGCAGCCAATCAGATCATAGCTCGGAACCACACTTATAGAGTGACTGGAGCGGACAGAGGCAGAAGCGAGGGAAGAGGAGAGAGAGACAGAGAAGGAGATGGATAAAGCATCACTTTAGTTTCTAAATGACTGGATTTAAAACTACACAATTGTACAGCAGTGAGTACATTTATCTGTACTGTACTATCACTACTGGTTACCGGTTCAGTCCTGGTTTAGTCCTGCTTTAGTCCTTGCTTAGTCCTGTTTTAGTCCTGGCTTAGTCCTGGTTTAGTCCCGGCTTATTCCTGGTTTAGTCCTGGTTTAGTCCTGGTTTAGTCCTGGTTCAGTCCTGGTTTAGTCTTGGTTTTAACCTACTGCAGGTTTGGGAAAAATATTGAA
This sequence comes from Periophthalmus modestus, assembly GCA_019594935.1. Lineage (NCBI taxonomy): Eukaryota > Metazoa > Chordata > Actinopteri > Gobiiformes > Gobiidae > Periophthalmus > Periophthalmus modestus. The sequence goes on along the minus strand of JAIEZT010000121.1, from coordinate 229,102 downwards.
TTGTGATTTTTCTGACAAACATTGTGATTATATTTGTAATTTCTGTTTTAATAATCAGATTCTAGACAAAAATTGACAAAAACACTGAAATCTGAACTGACAAACTAATGCAAGCGGCTCAGAGGGAACTGTTGTTGTGTCATTAGGCAAGACACTTCCCCCACACTGCATACTGTGGTGCGTGAGTGCCAATACCAGGGCAGTCTGCCCCAGGGCTACTACGACCAACTCATGATTTAGTCCTGGTTTGGTCCTGGTTTAGTCCTGGTTTAGTCTTGGTTTGGTTCTGACTTAGACCTGGTTTAGTGCCAGTGTGGTCCTGTTTAGATGTTTCTGTAGAATAAGACAGGAAGAAATGTGGGATGTAAAAAATAGCTTCAGATGTTGTAATTTGCTTATTGTGTCCAGTCAACTTGTGATTTCGATTTGATAGTGATTAAACTGGCACCTCCAGCTCCTGTTGTGTGTCATTCAGGATTTACTACAAAGTGAGATTTTACATTGAACAGTTAGTCCTGTTGTAGACCTGGTTTAGTCCTGTTTTAGACCTGGTTTAGTCCTGTTTTAGTCCTGGTTTAGTCCTGTTTTAGACCTGGTTTAGTCCTGGTGATATTGATGAGTGATGAAGCCAAATACTTTTAAAAGAATCATGTTTGTATGTTTCTTCTCCTCTGGCTCTCCTCCTCTGACTCTGCTCCTCTGGCTCTGCTCCTCTGACTCTGCTCCTCTGACTCTGCTCCTCTGGCTCTCCTCCTCTGACTCTGCTCCTCTGACTCTGCTCCTCTGACTCTGCTCCTCTGGCTCTCCTCCTCTGACTCTGCTCCTCTGACTCTGCTCCTCTAACTCTGCTCCTCTGACTCTGCTCCTCTGACTCTGCTCCTCTGACTCTGCTCCTCTGGCTCTTCTCCTCTGACTCTGCTCCTCTGACTCTGCTCCTCTGGCTCTGCTCCTCTAACTCTGCTCCTCTGGCTCTGCTCCTCTAACTCTGCTCCTCTGACTCTGCTCCTCTGACTCTGCTCCTCTGGCTCTGCTCCTCTAACTCTGCTCCTCTGACTCTGCTCCTCTGGCTCTGCTCCTCTGACTCTGCTCCTCTGACTCTGCTCCTCTGACTCTGCTCCTCTGGCTCTGCTCCTCTGGCTCTGCTCCTCTGGCTCTGCTCCTCTGACTCTGCTCCTCTGACTCTGCTCCTCTGACTCTGCTCCTCTGGCTCTGCTCCTCTGACTCTGCTCCTCTGGCTCTGCTCCTCTAACTCTGCTCCTCTGGCTCTGCTCCTCTAACTCTGCTCCTCTGACTCTGCTCCTCTGACTCTGCTCTCTCTGGCTCTCTCCTCTGACTCTGCTCCTCTGACTCTGCTCCTCTGGCTCTGCTCCTCTAACTCTGCTCCTCTGACTCTGCTCCTCTGACTCTGCTCCTCTGACTCTGCTCCTCTGGCTCTCCTCCTCTGACTCTGCTCCTCTGACTCTGCTCCTCTGGCTCTGCTCCTCTAACTCTGCTCCTCTGACTCTGCTCCTCTGACTCTGCTCCTCTGACTCTGCTCCTCTGACTCTGCTCCTCTGGCTCTGCTCCTCTGACTCTGCTCCTCTGACTGCTCCTCTGGCTCTGACTATGGCTGCTCCTCTGGCTCTGCTCCTCTGGCTCTCCTCCTCTGGCTCTGCTCCTCTGACTTTGCTCCTCTAACTCTGCTCCTCTGACTCTGCTCCTCTGGCTCAACCTCTGATTCAAAATGAGGAATGTTTGGTTCTTTCCACAAATTCATGAAAAATAAAGTTGTGTTTTTTGTTTCGTTGCTCGAGCCAAACAGCTGAGCTCCTGCCCTTGAGTTTCATTCACACTCAACAAAGAATGACTAAACCACGATCAAATTAGGATTAAACCAGAACTAAACCAGGGCTAAACCGGGACTGGACAAGGACTAAACCAGGACTAAACCAGGGCTAAACCAGGATTGGACTAGGACTAAACCAGGGCTAAACCAGGACTAAACCAGGTCTAAACCAGGACTAAACCAGGACTAAACCAGGACTGAACCAGGACTGAACCAGGACTAAGGCAGGACTGAACCAGGATTAAACAAGGGCTAAAGCAGGACTAAACTAGGACTAAACCAGGACTGAAACAGGGCTAAACCAAGACTAAGCCACGACTAAACCAGGACTAAACCAGGACTGGACTAAACCAGGACTAAGGCAGGACTGAACGAGGACTAAACTAGGACTAAACCAGGACTGAACCAGGTTTGAACCAGGACTGAACCAGGACTGAACCAGGACTGAATGATGAGACTATAGTAGTTGTTATAATAATGTATAATGTATGAAGTAAATAATGTGACAGTTGTAAAGATTTTGGGAGAAAATTTGCATCTCGTTTGCATATTTGATTTTAAGCATAAACACATAAGCAGCTTTATGTCTCTTCTGTGATCTCACGTCTGCATTCAGCACACCTCACTGGAGACAGGGAGAGAGGGAGGAGGAGAGGAGGGGAGAGAGTGGGAGGAGGAAGAGGGAGAGAGCGAGTGAGAGGAGGAGAAGGGAGAGTGGGAGGAGAGGGGGAGAGAATGAAGGAGGAGAGGGAGTAGGAGGAGGAGAGGGGAAGGGCAGGAGAGGGAGACAGGGAGGGGGAGAGACGGAGGAAAGCGTCTGAGAGAGGAAGGAAGAGAGGGGAGAGAGAATATGTCTGAAAGATGGAGGGAGGGAGAGGGGGAGGAAAAGAAAGAGGGGAGAGGAGAGGTAAGAGAAGGAGGAGAGAGAGAGTGAGGGGGGATATGTCTAACAGATGGAGGGAGAGTGGAGAGAGGGGGAATATGTCTGAGAGATGGAGCGAGAGAGAGGAGAAGAGGAACGGAAAGAGAGGCAAGAGAGAGAAAGAGAGAGGTAAGTGTTAGAAAGAGAGGAAGAGGGTGGAGAGAGAGGGGGTTTTAGACCAGAACTAAACCAGGGCGAGACCAGGCCTAAACCAGGAAGTGAACTAGGGCTAAACAAGGATGGAACCAGGCCTTAACCAGAACTAAGCCAGTACTAAACCAGGACTAAACCAGGACTAAACCAGGACTGACCAGGACTGAACAGGACTGAACCAGGACTAGAACAGGACTAAAGCAGAACCAAACTAAGATTAAACCATGACAAAACCAGAATTCAACTAAAACGAAACCAGGACTTAGCCAGGACTAAACCAGCACTGAACCAGGACTAAACTAGGACTACACCAGTAATAAACCAGGATACTAAACCATGATAAAATGACAATTAAACTAAAACTAAACCAGGATTGAACCAGGACTTAACCAAGACTAAACGAGGACTAAACCAGGACTAAACCAGGACTAAACCAGGACTAAACTAAGACTAAACCATGAAAACCAGAATTCAACTAAAACTAAACCAGGACTGAGCCAGGACTAAACCAGGACTAAATGTATCAAGCAGCGTTTGCTGAAGTGTAGATAAGCGTTGCCATGGTAACTGCTGAACTTTCCGCCATAAACATCCATGCAGAACACCCCGACGTGATGTGACTGCAAAGTATCAATAGGTGCTTTTCAGAGTGTTTAATGTGATGACATCATTCTCTCGGATGGGGTCAGACACAGTTTTTTTGATCACACTGTACTTTACCATGAAATATACAAAATGTAAAACTGTACTATTCATTTGAGCTGCTCCGTCTGTGTTAAATACGACTGGCCTGTAGAATGTCGATGTCATCTAAACACAGCCATTGCTCACATCTGTCTCACTTTAATCCCAGTTCAGATTGTAAAGTGAGTATTTCATGATCAGATTAACACGCCTCTGTTTACTACTGCAGCTGGAAGTCCCGGTGCATTATGGGTGAGAGAGAGTGGCACGTGAGCAGGGCAAGTGAGGGGTCAGAGTTTAGCCCAGAAGGCTAATGCTAACGCTTAAATGATGTAATGCTGAAGACAAGTCTGATAAAGGATTATGAAGTCATGATCTGAGACGAATGGGGAGAAACCAGGACTAAACCAGGACTAAACCAGGACTAAACCAGGACTAAACCAGGACTAAAACAGGACTAAGCCAGAACTAAACCAGAACTAAACCAGGACTAAACCAGGACTAAACCAGGACTAAGCCAGAACTAAACCAGAACTAAACCAGGACTAAACCAGGACTAAACCAGAACAAAACCAGGACTAAACCAGGACTAAGCCAGGACTTAGCCAGGACTGAACCAGGACTAAACCAGGACTGAACCAGGACTAGAACAGGACTAAGCCAGAACTAAACCAGGACTAAACCAGGACTTAACCAGGACAGAACCAGGACTAAACCAGGACTAAACCTGGAATAAACCAGAACTAGACCAGGACTAAACCAGAATTAGACCAGGACTAAACCAGAACTGAAACCAGGACTAAACCAGGACTGAACCAGACTAAACCAGAACTGAACCAGGACTACCCCAACCAGGACTAGAACAGAAAACCAGGACTAAACCAGGACTAAACCAGGACTGAACCAGGACTAAACCAGGACTAAACCAGGACTACACCAGGACTACACCAGGACTAGAACAGGACTAAACTAGGACTAAACCAGGACTAAATCAGAACTGGACCAGGACTAAACCTGCACTGAACCAGGACTAAACCAGGACTAAACCAGGGACTAAGCCAGGACTGAACTAGGACTAACCAGAACCAGGCCACCAGACTAAACCAGGACTGAACCAAGACTAGACCAATAAACCAGAATAAACCAGGACTAAACCAGGATTTTAGTTCTAAAACATTCTTTTCACCAGAGAAACCAGCAGGGACTCAGGGGCAGGTCATGATGACAAATTCAAAATAATACTGTCTTTGTTTTGAATATTGTGTTTTTTTTTGTTGTTTTTTTTAGCTCTGTGACAAATCGACATTATCCTCAACATGAAACCAACCACACAACACTCCATTTCTCCTCCAACAGTGAAGACCTGAATCAGAACTAAACCAGGACGACACGAGGATTAAACTGGAACTAAACCAGGTCTAAAAGAAGAAGCCAAGATGACCAGGAATAAACCAGTAAAGGATTTTAGTTCTAAAGCCAATGTAAACCAGGACTAGACCAGGACTAGACCAGGACCCAGGACGACTAAACCAGGACTCCAAACAGGACTAAACCAGGACTAAACCAGGACGACACGAGGACTAACTACCAGGACTAAGATCAGGTAAAGGAGTAAAGCCAATGTAGGACTAGACCAGGACTAGACCAGGACTAAAGGACTAAACAGGACTAAAACAGGACAAAACCAGGACTAGACCAGGACTAAACCAGGACTAGATCAGGACTAAACCAGGACGAAACCAGGACTAAACCAGGACTAGACCAGGACTAGACCAGGACTAGACCAGGACTAGACCAGGACTAGAACAGGACTAAACCAAGACTAAAACAGGACAAAACCAGGACTTAACCAGGACTAACCAGGAATAAAACAGGACTAGAACAGGACTAAACCAGGATTAAACCAGGACTAGAACAGGACTAAGCCAGGACTAAACCAGGACTAGAACAGGACTAAGCCAGGACTAAGCCAGGACTGAACCAGGACTAACCCAGGACTAAACCTAAATCTGACCCAGGACTTTTCCCACACACCGGCACCATGCTGGAGCCGAACACTGCCTCCTGGTGGCAGTCTGCGGCGGCGCCTCTCTGCACCGTCTGCTGCTGCACCGCCGTAAACAAGATCGTCATGGTGATATTCATGGTGCTGCTCGTCGTCGCCATTTTGTTCGGGAATGCTGTGACCTTGGCCGTGATTTTGGGAACGCGACACTTCCACACGCCACAGGGTTACCTCAAAGCGTCCCTCGCCATCGCTGATTTAGCCGTGGGAATTTTCGTTGTGCCTTTATCTGTTTACGCTGAAGTTTTTCTAATGGTGACTGACTCCGCCCCCCAGTGGACAGCCTTTAACTCGCAACTGGTTAGCTTCCACCCTTGCAACGTCATTGGCCCTATCTTCGCCGGATGCACGTTTGTTTCTATAACGACTATTTTCATGCTAACGATCGAACGTAGCATCGCCGTTTTGCGACCTCTCCACAAAGACTCGGTTATCACGAGAAAACGAACCACCATATTGATCGTGCTTTCTTGGATCGGTAGTTTTTTCCTCGCTGTTTCGCCGATGATTTTCAGCGGCGACATCACACTGGAGTACAATTCCTGCAGCCGGATGTGTAACTACGCTTTAGGAACGATCACAGAATTCCCATCTCAAGCGTGGAACATTCTCCTGCTTTTCCCAACCTTCGATTTCACACTTTTGGGAGGAACTGTGGTCATAAACATCATTTCTCTGTCCAGTATTCGTCAGCATTCCAAGAGGAGGAAACATCTGGCAGAATCGGAATGCCAGAATTCCAGCAAACCCACGTTCTCTGACATAAAAGCGGCGAAGACGATCGGAGCGTTGACGGTGGCGTTCACAGCCTCGTTCACGCCGATCGCGGTCTTCGTGGTCGGGAACGTTCTGGGGAATAAATGGTGTAACTTCTCGTTTTTCGCGTTTTGGATTTTGGCGTCTAACAGCTGTTGGAACGTGATCATCTACAGCGTGAGGGATCACAAGTTCAGACTCTGTGCACAGAAGCTGTTTGTGCCGCTCAGGAGGAAGAACTCTGTCAGCAGTTAGTTTATTTATGTCATTATTATTATCTCAAATTCGACTTTAAAGAGGGGGTAATATGGGGGTATCACAATGTTGTTCCCTCATCAGAAACATGCCTGAAGAGGTTTTAAATGTCATCCATGCATGTCTCCCGGGCCCTATTCGAACCCTCCTTACAGTTAGCAGTACGAACCTGTACGATGCTCCGCCCACAAGTTTACATCATCCAAGCTCCCACAGGACAATTCACCATAAATATACAAAAACATGATGCAAAACTGTGCACAGCAACTTCACAAACCTGATGTGATGTGCAGTAGTTTCATTTGTGGGATGCGTCTGCTTGTGTTGTGATAGCGCTCTGAAGGAGGAGTGACTTAGCGCAAGGAGCAAAGAAAGGGGAGACTCAGAGTGTCAAAAATAAAAGTGAAACTTATAAAATATGTTAATATGCTGTTTTGGCCAAATATAGCATTTCCAAAACAATAAAAGGAAACATGGTGATCTAAATATGCTACGTGTTACAGTTAATGCCCCATAGAAGTAAAATACCTCCTCTTTAAACTTATTTTAAACATTAAACTTTGTCCATTTGATGTAAAGTTCTAAAACTCAACAAGACAAAACATAATGTCTCCATGAGTTGAAACTGAGAATCTTAAAGTCACTGTATGTAACCTTTTTGGCAGAAAGATGGCTAAAATAAAAGTATGTGTTTATTGCACTGAAAAACATGCATCCTTACAGTGAGCGGACTTGCATCTCAATTGAATTCAATTCAATTCAAGAATTTATTGTCATTGTCACATATAACAACGAAATTGCGTTTGGAGCATCTACATAGCATGTTAAGTGCAAACCCAATAAAAACCCCATTAAATACCCAAGTGTAAACATTCACACAGTATAACACTGTATAAATTTTTCAGCAACATAAAGTAATATCATTATCATTGATAAAGTGCAGAGAGACAAACAGACAGAAACCTGAGAATAGTGACAATAGTGCAACAATGCAAACCAGTTCGGTGCTTATGGATATTGTGAATATTGATCATTGTTGGGGGGGGGGGGGGGGGGGGGGGGGGGGGGGGGGGGGGGGGTGAGAAAATGGTGAATAATGCAACAATGCAACCAGTTCAAAGTTTATGAGTGAGTGGATGTGGTTATTGTCCATGAGAGGGGGGCAGAGAGGGGAGAGGGGCAGAGTTCAGTAGCCTCACAGCCTGTGGATACAGACTGTTGGCCAGTCTGGATGTTCTGGCCTGTATGGACCTGTACCTTCTCCCTGATGGCAGCAGGTGGAAAAGGTGGTGAGCAGGGTGGTGCTGGTCCCTCAGGATATTGTGCACCTGCTTCAGACAGCGAGTGGAGAAGATGGTGCTGATCTCTGGAAGAGTCGTTCCAGTGATTCTCCCGGCTGCTTTCACCACCCGCTGGAGCGGGTGAACCTGACTCTTATCTAGCCTGGACAAGGGCCTCCTTCTGCTTTTTCCATGGAAATATTGTTCCTTTTGCTATAATATTCCACAGTATAGCATAAAACCTATCATGGAGATGTTCCAAAGTTTAGTTTTAACTTTTCCATGGAATTGTGCAGGTGTCGTGCCACCTCCAAAAAGTTACATACTATGACTTTAATTAGAAATCGTAGTCTCTTAATAAGATCACATGTTAATAAGTGCTTGATGTATAATACTTGTGTTGCTTTGAGTAAATTCTGACTTGTCTTAAAAGAAAATTTGCCAATTGAAGTCTTTGGTCTCTGTGGTCTAACTACAGACAGTGCAGTGCAGTAGGTTTTGTCTCCAGTGAGAAAATGCTTGACTTTTTCTTATTTTAATTAAAACAACTCATTTTGCGCCTGTTCTATTGGCAAAACCTACCCAAATCCACTTGAACACGGATGAAAGAAAACTGTATTTTTTGCATAGATTTTGAAAAATGTGTTTCTTGTCTGACTGGTTCAAAGACGTTTGAATTCAAGACTTTAAAATTAAAGTTGTAATTTTTCAAGCTAGATTCAAACTAAGATTAAAGTGGGGGTGTTATGCAAAATGTATTGTTTTTTTCTACCATGTTATAACGTTGTTCCCTCATCAAAAACATGCCTGAAGAGGTTTCAGATGTCATCCATGCATGATGCGTGACTGTTTTAATGATCTCTCCCGGGCCCTATTCAGACCCTCCTTACAATTAGCTGTACGAGCCTGTCCAAAGCTCCGCCCACAAACCTACACCACTCATCCTCCCACACGACAATTCTCCATAAATATACAAAAACACGATGCAAAACTGTACCCAACAACTTCACAAACCAGACCACATTGTGTTGTGATGGAGCTCTGAAGGGGGAGTGACTTAGCAAATGGAGGCGAAACTCAGAACGTGAAACTTATGAAACATTTTAATATGTTTTTTTTGGGTGAATAGAGCCTCAACGCAATAAAATGTAACATGGTGATTGAAATAAGTTGCGTGTTAGAAGTTAATACACCATGGAAGTAAAATAGCCCCTCTTTAATGTTTTGGATTTCATTTGACTTCATGCAGATCTCGTGTTTGTCTCCGTGAAGCTGGACTCTGTTGAACTGCATGTGTCTGTGGATTCTGTCTGAAATCTGAAGCATGAGGGACATTTTGGGGTTTGAAGCTCGTCTGTGACTGAACTCGTGTTTTTTTTTAATATTAAAATTGTCTGAAAAGGTCAAATGTTGCTTTTGTCTGAGTTCATTCTATAGTCGGCTCCGGATGGACAGAAGGGATGACGTCTGGTTGCCACGGTAATGTGTAAAGTGTTGTTGCTATGAATAGGCCTACAGTACGTACACTGACATACCGCTCAAAAGTTTGGATAGATCTTCTCATTCAGTGTTTTTTTTCTTTACGTTTAAAACACTGACAGAAAAAAGACATCAAATGCACGAGGCAAGATGTTTGGAATGATGTAGTAAAGAAAAAAGTGACATAATCTTTTATATTTTATACTCAAAAGCTCAAAGTATCCACTCTTTGCTTTGTCGAAAGAGCTGCAAACCCTTCTCTCAATAGGCCTCATAATGAAGTCTCACTTCACAGCTGAGCCACGTCAGGGTCAAGAAATGACAAACGTGAAGAGCAGCGATCAGAGCAAAGGGTAAAGGAAATGTTAAAAATGAATCTCCCATAATGCATTGCTATCTTGTCATTAAAACTGTAGGACTGTGGGCTTTGGGTTCCACCGTTTGCCGTAGCAGGGTCTACAGGGCCTACAGACACGATTGTGAAAATACTGAACACGACAAACCATGGATCTACAATAAGATCTCATTATTGATACTTTGCAGCTGATGTCTTGACTTTAATATGACCATAAAGAACTGTCTTAGCTGGAGCTACAGCAGGTGAGCTGATCTGTGCTGTTAAACAAGTCCCTCTCACATAACATTACAGTCACAAGATAGATACCCTTCCCCCAGCACGATGCCACTGCAAAGTATCAATGCGTCCATAATGCAGACAGAGATCAGCACCACAGGCCAGTGGACAGCTCCTCCTACTCTGCTCCAGCCCAGCACCCCTGACTGAACCAGGACTGAACCAGGACTGAACCAGGACTGAACCAGGACTGAACTAGGACTGAACCAGGACTGAACCAGGACTGAACCAGGACTGAACCAGGACTGAACTAGGACTAAACCAGGACTGAACCAGGACTGAACTAGGACTAAACCAGGACTAAACCAGGACTAAACAAGACAAAACCAGGACTAAACCAGGAATAGACCAGGACTGAACCTGGACTGAACCAGGACTAAACCAAAACTGAACAAGACAAAACCAGGACTAAACCAGGGCTGAACCAGGACTGAACCGGGACTGAACCAAGACTGAACCTGGACTAAACCAGGACTAAACCAGGACTAAACAAGACAAAACCCAGACTAAACCAGGACTAGACCAGGACTGAACCAGTACTGAACCTGCACAAAACCAGGACTAAACCAGGACTGAACCAGAACTAAAATAGAAAGTCTTTCCTCTGAACACAGTTACTGTGTTAGAAAATTGAGCGCGCAGCCCATTTATTTTCATTTGTACCAAAATGACTACGCGACACTGGGGAATCCTATGAGTATGAACGATTAAGAAAATAAAAGTGGAGAATGAAGTACATACATCACAGTGAGTTTGTACTGGGGACGGTGAAAACAGGAGCAGGGACACCTTGAATACAGGAGAATAAAGATTGTTCAAGCATGAATCACTCTAAATACAACTTGAGGTGAGTAAATGGTGAGAGGAGACAACTAGAACATGGTTAAAATAAAAAGTAAATGTTCATAGAATAGGCCTGATTTAACGTCAGGAACTTTGCACACAGTGTGAGTCTCATGCTCCCATTGTCACAGGGCCTGAGGTGTCCTTGGTCCACTGCAGCTTCATCATCGGAAAGTTTAATCTCGTCTTTGTGATTTACTTGTGTGTGCGTGAGTGTGTGTGTGTGTGTTTGTGTGTTTGTGTATTGTTATGTGTGTTCATGTGTGTGTGTGTGTGTGTGTGTGTGTGTGTGTGTGTGTGTTTGTGTGTGTATTGTTATGTGTGTGTGTGTGTGTGTGTTTGTGTGTGTGTGGGTGTGTGTTGTTTGTGTATTGTTATGTGTGTTCATGTGTGTGGGTGTATGTGTGTGTGTGTGTATTGTTATGTGCATTAATGTGTGTGCATATGTGTGTGTGTTTGTGTGTGTGCGCATATATGTGTGTGTGTGTATTGTTATGTGCATTCATGTGTGTGCATATGTGTGTGTTTGTGTGTGTGCGCGCATATGTGTGTGTGTATTGTTATGTGTGTTTGTGTGTGTGTGTTGTGTGTGTGTGTGTATGTGTGTGTTTGTGTGTATGTGGGTGTGTGTGCATGTGTGCGTGTGTTTGTGTATTGTTATGTGTGTTCATGTGTGTGTGTGTGTGTGTGTGTGTGTATTGTTATGTGTGTTCATGTGTGTGTGTGTGTATTTGTGTGTGCGTATGTGTGTGTGTATTCCTATGTGTATTCATGTGTGTGCGTCTGTGTGTGTTTGTGTGTGTGTGTGTGCGCATATGTGTGTGTGCGCATATGTGTGTGTGCGCATATGTGTGTGTATTGTTATGTGTGTTCATGTGTGTGTGTGTGTGTGTGTGTTTGTGTATTGTTATGTGTGTTCATGCGTGCGCGTGTGTGTGTACGTGTTTGTGTGTGTTTGTGTGTGTGTGTGTGTATATGTGTGTGTATGTATTGTTATGTGTGTTCATGCTTGCGCGTATGTGTGTACGTGTTTGTGTGTGTTCGTGTGTATGTGTGTGTGTGTGTGTGCATGTATTGTTATGTGTATTCATGTGTGTGTGTGTGTGTGTGTGTGTGTGTATTGTTATGTGTGTTCATGTGTGTGTGTGTGTGTGCATGTGTGTGTGTGTGTGTGTGTGTGTGTGTGTGTGTGTGTGTGTGTGTGTGGGGTTGGATGCAGGTCCACGTGTCATGATTTATGTAAGTTCAGTTCTGACTCACTTTGACGTTTTTCAGTGTTTTTCTGTTCTGTATGGACTGTCAAAGTTCAGAAAACAGGAAATAACAGAAAGAGAGATTGGAAATGTAAAGAAAGTAGAGGGGATAAAAAGAGGGGGCAGGGAGAGCGAGGAGGAAGGGAGAGAGAAGAGAGTGTGAGAGACAAAGAGAAAAGAGGGAGGAAGAGAGAGAGGGGGGAGAGAGGGAGAGTGGGAGAGGAGGGAGAGGGGAAAAGGAGAAACAACAAACCTTCGTTCAGTCCTGCTCTCAGCCTTGAACCTCCTCCCTCTTTCATCTGCTGTGTAAACACTGTCCTGTACTCTGATTACTCTGTGCTCCCTGTGTTCTGTGGTCTGTACTCTGATTACTCTGTGCTCCCTGTGTTCTGTGGTCTGTACTCTGATTACTCTGTGCTCCCTGTGTTCTATGGTCTGTACTCTGATTACTCTGTGCTCCCTGTGGTCTGTACTCTGATTACTCTGTGCTCCCTTTGTTCTGTGGTCTGTACTCTGATTACTCTGTGCTCCCTGTGGTCTGTACTCTGATTACCCTGCGCTCCCTGTGTTCTGTGGTCTGTACTCTGATTACCCTGTGCTCCCTGTGTTCTGTGGTCTGTACTCTGATTACTCTGTGCTCCCTGTGTTCTGTGGTCTGTACTCTGATTACCCTGTGCTCCCTGTGTTCTGTGGTCTGTACTCTGATTACTCTGTGCTCCCTGTGTTCTGTGGTCTGTACTCTGATTACTCTGTGCTCCCTGTGTTCTGTGGTCTGTACTCTGATTACCCTGTGCTCCCTGTGTTCTGTACTCTGATTACCCTGTGCTCCCTGTGGTCTGTACTCTGATTACCCTATGCTCCCTGTGTTCTGTACTCTGATTACCCTGTGCTCCCTGTGGTCTGTACTCTGATTACCCTGTGCTCCCTGTGTTCTGTACTCTGATTACCCTGTGCTCCCTGTGTTCTGTACTCTGATTACCCTGTGTTCCCTGTGTTCTGTACTCTGATTACCCTGTGCTCCCTGTGTTCTGTACTCTGATTACCCTGTTCTCCCTGTGTTCTGTACTCTGATTACTCTGTGCTCCCTGTGTTCTGTACTCTGATTACCGTGTGCTCCCTGTGTTCTGTACTCTGATTACCCTGTGCTCCCTGTGTTCTGTACTCTGATTACTCTGTGCTCCCTGTGTTCTGTACTCTGATTACCCTGTGCTCCCTGTGTTCTGTACTCTGATTACCCTGTCTCCCTGTGTTCTGTAGTCTGATTACCCTGTGCTCCCTGTGTTCTGTACTCTGATTACCCTGTGCTCCCTGTGTTCTATGGTCTCTTGAACATGTTTACCTTGTACCTGGGGACATAGATCTGTCAAGTTTATCAAATTTAAAAACAAAATTGTACATACAGCTCCTTTAATTTCCTAACATGGGTTTGATGAAAATATACCGCCGTTGCCATAGCAATTCAAAAGTCCTCAGTAATCACCTCTAAACAGGAAGATGAAACTCATTTGGAGCAGCAGCTCTCTACATTTTTCTAACAAGCAGCAGATATGACAATGTTCAGTATGTCCCGAAAATGAGCTTAAACTAGGACCAAATCTGCTCTCGTTCTCTGGTTCAATCTGCACGTGGTAATCCCAACCCGAAACAGTCCTGGTCTAATCCTGGTCTAGTCCTGGTTCAGTCCTGATTTAGTCCTGGTTCAGTCATGGTTTAGTCCTGGCTTAGTCTTGGTTCAGTCCTGGTCTAGTCCTGGTCTAGTACTGGTTTAGTCCTGGTTTAGTTCTAGTTTAGTCCTGGTTCAGTCCTGGTTTAGTCCTGGTTTAGTTCTAGTTTAGTCCTGGTTTAGTCCTGGTTTAGTTCTAGTTTAGTCCTGGTTTAGTTCTGGTTTAGTCCTGGTTTAGTCCTGGTTTAGTTCTAGTTTAGTCCTGGTTTAGTCCTGGTTTATTTCTAGTTTAGTCTTCAATTAGTCCTGGTTCAGTTCTAGTTTAGTCCTGGTTTAGTCCTGATTTAGTTCTAGTTTAGTTCTGGTTTAGTCCTGGTTTAGTTCTGGTTTAGTCCTGGTTTAGTCCTGGTTTAGTTCTAGTTTAGTCCTGGTTTAGTTCTGGTTTAGTCCTGGTTTAGTCCTGGTTTAGTTCTAGTTTAGTCCTGGTTTAGTCCTGGTTTATTTCTAGTTTAGTCTTCAATTAGTCCTGGTTCAGTTCTAGTTTAGTCCTGGTTTAGTCCTGATTTAGTTCTAGTTTAGTTCTGGTTTAGTCCTGGTTTAGTTCTGGTTTAGTCCTGGTTTAGTCCTGGTTTATTTCTAGTTTAGTCTTGAATTAGTCCTGGTTCAGTTCTAGTTTAGTCCTGGTTTAGTCCTGGTTTAGTTCTAGTTTAGTCCTGGTTTAGTCCTGGTTTAGTTCTAGTTTAGTCCTGGTTTAGTTCTAGTTTAGTCCTGGTTTAGTCCTGGTTTAGTCCTGGTTTAGTCCACGTCCACTCTGGTACTAGTCTGATGAGTATAATTACTTGTTTGAGTTTTGAATAAAAGACTTAAACCTCATCACAAACGTTTGTGCTGCAGCTGAGTCGTTCTTTTGAAGTTTCTACAGGAGCTGTGCCATAATCTCTCCCTCCTTCTCCATCTCTCTCCTTTCACTCCCTCCCTCGCTCTCCTCCTCTTACCTTTCTCCATCTCTTCTCTCTCTCTCCTCTTTGTTTTTGTTTTTCTCCAGTCCTTCTCTTTCTCTCTCCCCATACTCCTCCCACCGCTGTATCTCTCGTGTGTTTTTTTTTTTTCTCGCGCCCTTCTCCATCCCACTTATCTCTCCTTCTCTCCCTCTTTCCCCTCTCAGCTTTCTCATTCTCTCTCTCTCTCTTCTTTTTTTGGTCCTCTCTCCCTCCTCCTCTCTTTTTCCCTCTCTCCCCCTTTTCCTATCTTCTCTCCTTCTCTCTCCCTCTTCCCCCGCCCTTCGTCTCAACCCCTCGGTCTCTGTCATCCCCTTTCTCCCCTTCTCTCCTCTTCCCACTCTCTCCCCCTCCCTCTCCACCCCTCATCTCTCCCCTCCTCTCCTCTTCCTCCCTCCCTCTCTCCCTCCCTCCCTCTCACCCCTCGGTCTCCCCTCTCATCTCTCCTCTCCTCTCCCTCCTCTCTCTCTCCATCCCTCTCCTCTCTTTCATACTCTCCTTTATAGTGTCAACACATCTCAGAGACATAATTTAAAGCTCATTAGTGTAGTTAATAGCCTGTTGCCGCGGTGACCTGTCCTCTCTTTTCATTGGTTTAAATCGGGTTTAACTCATTGTTTCCGCACAGTTCTCGTTTGTCCGCCTGGCTCAGGTCTGCCAGAGGTTCACACGAGACGTATTCAGCGTTTACAATTAAAATCTGCTTTTGTGGAGGTGTGACGAGCACTGGCTGTGCACAAACCAACGTGAAGGACTGTTTTTTATTACTTAAGTGGAGTAAGTCCTGGTTCGGTCCTGGTCTAGTCCTGGTTTATTCCTGGTTTAGTCCTGGTTCAGTCCTGGTTCAGTCCTGGTTCAGTCCTGGTCTAGTCCTGGTTCAGTCCTGGTTCAGTACTGGTTTAGTCCTGGTCTAGTCCTGGTTCAGTCCTGGTTTAGTCCTGGTTCAGTCCTGGTTCAGTCCTGGTCTAGTCCTGGTTCAGTCCTGGTTTAGTCCTGGTTCACTTCTGGTTCAGTCCTGGTCTAGTCCTGGTTCAGTCCTGGTTCAGTTCTGGTTCAGTTCTGATTCAGTCCTGGTTTAGTCCTGGTTTAGTCCTGGTTCAGTCCTGGTTTAGTCCTGGTTCAGTCCTGGTCTAGTCCTGGTTCTGTCCTGGTTTAGTTCTGGTTCAGTCCTGGTTCAGTCCTGGTTTAGTCCTGGTTCAGTCCTGGTTCAGTCCTGGTTCACTTCTGGTTCAGTCCTGGTCTAGTCCTGGTTCAGTCCTGGTTTAGTCCTGGTTCAGTCCTGGTTCCATAAATGGTCACATTTTATATAGTGCCTTTCCATTTTCAAGACACTCAAAGCACTTTACCTGAGTGTACACAGACACTGGGGGTGAGGTGGGTTAAGTGTTTTGCCCAAGGACACAACAAGAGCATTCATCTGTGGGAGGTGGATTCGTGCAGCCAACCTGTGGGTCAGTGAATATGACCAGTGATATTTGTGTCAAGAGAAATTCGGACCGCCAATGTTCAGATGGGAGGACAAACACTACCAACTGAGCAACTGCCATCCCAAGTCCTGGTCTGGTTCTGGTTTGGTCCTGGTTCAGTCCTGGTTTAGACCTGGTTTAGACCTGGTTTAGACCTGGTTCAGTCCTGGTTTAGACCTGGTTTAGACCTGGTTCAGGTCTGGTCTGATCTGGACTTACTTGAAATGTCATAGTTATTCCTCACAGAACTCTCTTTGCTTCACAGAGGACTGTAATCATCTGTCACTTTCTGTCCCTCTTTCACCTCTTTACCACTCTCTCTATCACCATTTCCGCTCTTTACTTATTTTTCTCTCACTTTTTTTTCATCCTCCCCTCATACTCTCTCCCTCTCTTGCCCTCTTTCTTCTGTCTCTCTTGTTTCTCCATCCTACTCTCATACCCTCTCTCTCTTCTCTTTCTCTCTCTTTTTTCTTTTTCTCTCCTTCTCTTTCCCTCTCTGTCTTCTCTTTCCCTCTGTGTCTTCTCTTTCTCTCTTCTCTTTCCCCCTCTCTGTCTTCTCTTTCCCTCTCTGTCTTCTCTTTCTCTCTCTTCTCTTTCTGTCTCTCTCTCTGTTCTTTCAGCTGCTCACACTGCCTTGTCCTCCTCTAGTTTGATGTAATATAGTGCTGTAATTTCCGCACACTCTTTGGACACTTGAACACAGAAGAGAGAGAGGGCTCTCTCTTCTCCTTCTCTCTCTTCTTCTTCCGTCTCCTTCTTCTCTTTCCGTCTCTCACTTCTCTTTCCGTCTCTCACTTCTCTTTTCCTCTCTCTCCTCTTTCACTCTCTCTCTTCTCTCTCATCCCTCTCTCCTCTTTCCCTCTCTCTCTTACTTCTCTCTCTCGCTTCTCTTTCCTTCTCTCTCTTCTCTTTCCCTCTCTCTCTTCTCTTTACCTCTCTCTCTTCTCTTTCTCTCTCTTCTTCTTCTTCTGTCTCCATCTCTTTCCCTCTTTCTCTCTGTTCTCTTTCCCTCTTTCTCTTCTCTTTCCGTCTCTAACTTCTCTTTTCCTCTCTCTTCTCTTTCCCTCTCTCTCTTCCCTCTCTTCTCTATCTCTTCTCTTTCCCTCTCTCTCTTACTTCTCTCTCTCTCTTCTCTTTCCATCTCTCACTTCTCTTTCCCTCTCTCTCTCTCTCTTTCTTCTCTTTCTTTTCTTTCCCTCTCTTCTCTTTCTGTCTCTATCCCGCTCTCCTCTCCTTCCATCTCTCCCTCTTCTCTTTCCGTCTCTCACTTCTGTTTCCAACTCTCTTTCCCTCTCTTCTCTATCTCTTTTCTTTCCCTCTCTCTCTTACTTCTCTCTCTCCTCTTTCCCTCTCTCTCTTACTTACTTCTCTCTCTCTCTCTCTTCTCTTTCCATCTCTCACCCCCCCTCTCTCTCTTTTCTTTCCCTCTCTTCTCTTTCCCTCTCTCTCTTACTTCTCTCACTTCTCTCACTTCTCTCTTTCTCTCTCTCTCCCCTTTCCTTCTCTCTCTTCCTTCTCTCTCTTTCCTCTTCTCTTTCCCTATCTCTCTCTCTTCTCTTTCTGTGTCTCTCTCTCTTCTCTTTCCCTCTCTTTTCTTTCTGTGTCTCTCTCTCTTCTCTTTCCCTCTCTTCTCTTTCTGTCTCTCTTCCCCCCCCCCCCCCCTCCCCCTCTCTCCCTCTGTTCTCTCTCTGTCTCTCTCTCTCTGCCCCCCCCCCCCTCTCTCTCTCCTCTTTCCCTCTCTTCTCTTTCTGTCTCTCTCTCTCTCTCTCCCTCCTCTCTCCCTCTCTTCTCTTTCTGTCTCTCTCTCTGTTCTTTCACCTGCTCACACTGCCTTGTCCTCCTCTCGTTTGATGTAATATAGTGTTGTAATTTCCGTACACTCTTGGACACTTGAACACACCTCTGCTAATGACGCCTTCATGGTCTGATCTTTAGAATGTGATATAATATTGTGTTATGAGACGTTGTAATTTCCATGCCCGTTTGGACACTTGAACACACCTCTGCTCCTCAGGGTTTCAAATTACATAAAAATGATCTGTGTCCCCAGATACCAGGAGGAAATGTTTAAAATAAATAGAACTTTTACTGGCGACTAATAGACCTGGTTTAGACCTGTTTAGTCCTGGTTTAGACCTAGTTTAGTTCTGGTTTAGATCTGACTTAGTCCTGGTTAAGAACTGGTTTAGTCCTGCTTTAGACTGATTTATACCTGGCTTAGTCCTTGTTTAGACCTGGTTTAGAGCTGGCTTAGACCAGGCTTAGTCCTGGCTTAGACCTGGTTTAGCACCCTGGTTTAGACTGATTTAGACCTGGTTTAGTCCTGGTTTAGTCCTGGTTTTGACCTGGTTTATTCCGGGTTTAGTCCTGATTTATTCCAGGTTTAGTCCTAATTTTGACCTGGTTTAGACCTGGTTTAGACCCAATTCAGTCCTGGCTTAGATTTGGTGTAGTCCTGATTTAGACCTTGTTTAGTCCAGGTTTAGTCCTGGTTTAGTGAAAGTGGTACCAGTCCCTGTGGGTCTAAACCGGTCCCTGACGTTCTAAACCGGTCCCTGTTAGTCTAAACCGGTCCCTGTCGGTCTAAACCGGTCCCTGTTAGTCTAAACCGGTCCCTGTCGGTCTAAACCGGTCCCTGTTAGTCTAAACCGGTCCCTGTCGGTCTAAACCGGTCCCTTTCAGTCTAAACCGGTCCCTGTTAGTCTAAACCGGTCCCTGTCGGTCTAAACCGGTCCCTGTCGGTCTAAACCGGTCCCTGTCAGTCTAAACCGGTCCCTGTCAGTCTAAACCGGTCCCTGTTAGTCTAAACCGGTCCCTTTCAGTCTAAACCGGTCCCTGTTAGTCTAAACCGGTCCCTGTCAGTCTAAACCGGTCCCTGTTAGTCTAAACCGGTCCCTGTCAGTCTAAACCGGTCCCTGTTAGTCTAAACCGGTCCCTGTCGGTCTAAAAACGGTCCCTGTCGGTCTAAACCGGTCGCTGTCAGTCTAAACCGGTCCCTGTTAGTCTAAACCGGTCCCTGTTAGTCTAAAACGGGTCCCTGTCGGTCTAAAACCGGTCCCTGTTAGTCTAAACCGGTCCCTGTTAGTCTAAACCGGTCCCTGTCGGTCTAAACCGGTCCCTGTCAGTCTAAACCGGTCCCTGTTAGTCTAAACCGGTCCCTGTCAGTCTAAACCGGTCCCTGTTAGTCTAAACCGGTCCCTGTCAGTCTAAACCAGTCCTTGTTAGTCTAAACCGGTCCCTGTTAGTCTAAACCGGTCCCTGTTGGTCTAAACCGGTCCCTTTCAGTCTAAACCGGTCCCTGTTGGTCTAAACCGGTCCCTGTTAGTCTAAACCGGTCCCTGTTAGTCTAAACCGGTCCCTGTCAGTCTAAAACCGTCCCTGTTAGTCTAAACCGGTCCCTGTCAGTCTAAACCGGTCCCTGTTAGTCTAAACCGGTCCCTTTCAGTCTAAAACCGGTCCCTTTCAGTCTAAACCGGTCCTGTTAGTCTAAACCGGGTCCCTGTCAGTCTAAACCGGTCCCTGTCAGTCTAAACCGGTTTAGTCTAAACCGGTCCCTGTTGGTCTAAACCGGTCCCTGTTAGTCTAAACCGGTCCCTGTCGGTCTAAACCGGTCCCTGTCGGTCTAAACCGGTCGCTGTTAGTCTAAACCGGTCCCTGTTAGTCTAAACCGGTCCCTGTTAGTCTAAACGGTCCCTTTCAGTCTAAACCGGTCCCTGTTAGTCTAAACCGTCCCTGTCGGTCTAAAACCGGTCCCTGTTAGTCTAAACCGGGTCCCTGTCAGTCTAAACCGGTCCCTGTTAGTCTAAAACGGTCCCTGTCGGTCTAAACCAGTCCCTGTCGGTCTAAACCGGTCGCTGTTAGTCTAAACCGGTCCCTGTCAGTCTAAACCAGTCCCTGTTAGTCTAAACCGGTCCCTGTTAGTCTAAACCGGTCCCTTTCAGTCTAAACCGGTCCCTGTTAGTCTAAACCGGTCCCTGTCAGTCTAAACCGGTCCCTGTTAGTCTAAAACCGGTCCCTTTCAGTTTAAACCGGTCCCTGTTAGTCTAAACCGGTCCCTGTCGGTCTAAACCGGTCCCTGTCGGTCTAAAACGGTCGCTGTTAGTCTAAACCGGTCCCTGTTAGTCTAAACCGGTCCCTGTCAGTCTAAACCAGTCCCTGTTAGTCTAAACCGGTCCCTGTTAGTCTAAACCGGTCCCTGTCAGTCTAAACCGGTCCCTGTCAGTCTAAACCGGTCCCTGTTAGTCTAAACCAGTCCCTGTCGGTCTAAACCGGTCCCTGTTAGTCTAAACCGGTCCCTGTTAGTCTAAACCGGTCCCTGTCAGTCTAAACCAGTCCCTGTCAGTCTAAACCGGTCCCTGACGGTCTAAACCGGTCCCTGTCGGTCTAAACCGGTCCCTGTTAGTCTAAACCGGTCCCTGTCAGTCTAAACCGGTCCCTGTCAGTCTACACCGGTCCCTGTCAGTCTAAAACCGGTCCCTGTTAGTCTAAACCGGTCCCTGTCAGTCTAAACCGGTCCCTGTTAGTCTAAACCGGTCCCTGTTAGTCTAAACCGGTCCCTGTCAGTCTAAACCGGTCCCTGTTAGTCTAAACCGGTCCCTGTCAGTCTAAACCGGTCCCTGTTAGTCTACACCGGTCCCTGTCAGTCTAAACCGGTCCCTGTTAGTCTAAACCGGTCCCTGTCAGTCTAAACCGGTCCCTGTTAGTCTAAACCGGTCCCTGTTAGTCTAAACCGGTCCCTGTCAGTCTAAACCGGTCCCTGTTAGTCTAACCCGGTCCCTGTCGGTCTAAACCGGTCGCTGTTAGTCTAAACCGGTCCCTGTCAGTCTAAACCGGTCCCTGTCGGTCTAAAGTGGTCCCTGTCGGCTCAGTCTAAACACAGATACACTTCAGGTACATTCTTTGCTTGTGTCTCTTTGCTGCTGTTTGTCAGATACTTTTCTAAGCTCTGTTCTGTTCTGGGCCTTTCATAAAGAGCTTATGTCCAAACCGCAGCGTTCTTCTCTCATCTTGTCGTTTGGAGGATTAGAACTTTATTTATTCAGCAGAAAAAACGACAGATGCAAAAACATTCACAAAGCAAAACAATACAGGAGCTTCAAATGCTTTATTGTCTTCAAACAGCAGAGTGGTGAGTCCCTCTCTGTGTTCTGACTCATTCTCTGGGTTTTTTAAAGCAAAATTCTCCAAAATTCAAGCCCACAAATGTTTTTTCCCCCTCATTTTTCTATCAGTGACAAGGTTCTCCTGCTGCTTTTATCCAACCAGACCACAACATCTGCAGATTAACTACAGACATCTGACCTGCCCCGTCTCAGTCTAACACTACAGGGATAAATGAGGACGGGAGGGCATCTGACACACTGGGATGTACAGCAGCAGGACGGGAGGGCATCTGACACACTGGGATGTACAGCAGCAGGACGGAGGGCATCTGACACACTGGGATGTACAGCAGCAGGACGGGAGGGCATCTGACACACTGGGATGTACAGCAGCAGGACGGGAGGGCATCTGACACACTGGGATGTACAGCAGCAGGGCGGGAGGGCGTCTGACACACTGGGATGTACAGCAGCAGGACGGGAGGGCATCTGGCTCACTGGGATGTACAGCAGCAGGACGGGAGGGCATCTGGCTCACTGGGATGTACAGCAGCAGGACGGGAGGGCATCTGACACACTGGGATGTACAGCAGCAGGACGGGAGGGCATCTGACACACTGGAGCTTTATTGTGTAAGTGTAAAGTGCATTAGTGACACCACAGTCACTGCCTCCATTTCTCTCCCTCTGATCTGACACAGGTGTAACACGAGGATCTACCACCAGCTTGTCTCCATGGAGATGTTATTGCTTTACCTGGGATGTTCCACAGTACAGCATTAAACAAACAGATGATTCCACCAGGACAAGTTACAGGGAAGATCTGTGGAGAGGAGATGAGTTCATAGTTAGAATACACCATTTTCGGGTAAATTTGACCTGTACTTGAATAAATGCAGAGAGTGCTGCAATTTGGTAAGTCTCATCCTGGTTTGGTTCTTGTTTTTGTTCCTGGTTTAGTCCTGGTCTGGTCTTGGTCTAGTGCTAGCCTAGTCCTGGTCTAGTCCTGGTTTAGTCCTGGTTTAGTCCTAGTTTAGTCCTAGTCTAATCCTGGTTTAGTCCTGGTTTAGACCTGGTTTAGACCTGGTTTAGTTATTGGTTCAGACCTGGTCTAGTCTGGTTTTGTCCTGGTTTAGAACTGGTTCAGTCCTGGCTTAGACCTGGTTTAGTCCTCATTTAGTCCTGGTTCAGTCCTGGTTTAGTTATTGGTTTAGTCCTGGTCTAGTCTGGTTCAGTCCTGGTTTAGACCTGGTCTAGTTACTGGTTTAGACCATTAGTCCTGCGTATTTTTGAGGTAAACACCTGCAGATGAATAAACGCAGATAGATGAGTTTAATGCCGTACTGTGGGACATTCCAGGCAAAGCAGGTAGCAGACCCTCCACCAGAAAAGTGACATAGTGCAGCTTATAAATCGTTGTACCCGATTTTTAAAAACATGAATAACAGAACTAGTTCATTTTAAACAGTTTGCAGTGGTCCAACGTCATTCCTCACTTATCTTATGCATTCAGAGCATTATTCACCATGATGAGTTTATAAGCTGCTTATACAATATATCTGCACTGGGATAAGCCGCATTCTGCTCAAATACATGGACAAATCAGGTACAGGCCCTTTAAGGTCACGAAACATTTCTGGTCCTCGGAGGATTCTTGTTTTGCTCAGGCTTTAGCCCGATGGTTAGCTCAAATAGCCTCCTGCTGCTGTGGTGCATTCACTGGCCCTCGGTAATTACACCTCTGTCTCATTCATCAGACTTAGGAACAAGTGTCCTGCCTCCATCTGCAGGGATACAGGAGGCTGGGAGGGCATCTGACACGCACAAATTGGTTCATATGTTGCTTCTTGTTCTGCTGTGTTATTGTGGCAGGAGGTTGTGGGTTAGACTCCTAAGCTCTCTTGGTTTCTGACAGATTTCAAATTGGACTCAGATTGGTGATGCTGGCTCTTTGTCAGCTCTGGCCAATTTAAAAACTTTTTTCTCAGATTCTTGGAGCCATTTTCGTTCACTTATTTCAACCTCTTCAGCCGCTCTGCCGCCGAACAACATCACTTGATTTTCCAGATATTCCCGCAGTTTCAGTCCAGTATTTCAAATATTTTCAGCAATCTAAAAAAGAAACTTTAAAAAATGTGTGCATTCCAGGTCAGTGTCTCCAAGGTGATGCTGGAGTAGCAATGAGCTTATGCTGCACATTAATATTAACATTTCAAACTCCATTGTGATACTAAGGAATAGACATAGATCTGTGTAATTCTCAGTGTGCAGTAGGTTCATAGTGGTCCATGGGTGTACACTAGTCTATGTGTCTTATACTTGTGAAAGATACAGCTTCATTCTAAAGTTATTCAGGAAAGGTTCATTTCTGTCATGTGAATGGGACTTTTTTTTTTAGTATCGATACCTGCTCAAATGAGGATCTATTTTTGATACTAGTTTTAATTTAATCTTAAATACACAATACAGTTATGTCTCATTTCTCATTTTAATTATATGCCATTACAAACATGATTAGAGCTGAACTGATTAAACTGAGCTGTTTCTGGGTAACAACATCATAAAAGTATTAAAGCTGGACAAGTGGCAGGTATAGTCCTGGTTTAGTCCTGTTCTAATCCTGATATATTCCTGGTTCAGTTCTGGTTTAGTCCTGGTTCGATCATGGTTTAGTCCTGGTTCAGTCCTGGTTTAGTCCTGGTCTAGTCCTGTTCTAGTCCTGGTCTAGTCCTGTTCTAGTCCTGTTCTAGTCCTGGTTTAGTCCTGGTTCAGTCCTGGTCTAGTCCTGGTCTAGTCCTCGTTTAGTCCAGGTTCCATCATGGTTCAGTCCCGGTTCAGTCCTGTTCTAGTCCTGGTTTAGTCCTGGTTCAGTCCTGGTTCCGTCCTGGTTCCGTCCTGATTCCGTCCTGGTTTAGTCCTGGTTTAGTCCTGGTTCAGTCCTGGTCTAGTCCTGGTCTAGTTCTCGTTTAGTCCAGGTTCCATCCTGGTTCAGTCCTGGTCTAGTCCTGGTTTAGTCCTGGTTTAGTCCTGGTTCCGTCCTGGTCTAGTCCTGGTCTAGTCCTGGTCTAGTCCTAGTCCAGTCCTAGTCCTAGTCCAGTCCTGGATTAGTCCTGGTCTAGTCCTTGTTAGTATCCAATATTCGATTCTTTTGACAGTCCTACTACAGATGTGCTGTATTTAGGTTTTATTTGCAGATTTCTGAAGGCAGCAGTTTACAAAAGTCCCAGTCCTGTTAGAGCCAGGTCCCTCCATAGAATCTCTCCTCTCACAGCCGGGTCCGTCTCATTCGGACACACTCTCAGTCTGGGGGTCAGATTACTGTGAGCTGGACTTTAAAACTACAACAGCCCTGTCCTAAGCCTTTCAGATCATTTGGACCATTCCCACATGGTCTGTCTGCTGAATCTGCATTTGTCTTAACATAATCTGCCCATAAGAACTGATTCATTCATTCATTCTCACCTTTTTCTTTAAAATCAAACTCCTAAACAGGACCACGGACGCTCATATTAACCACAGGCTCCATTTTGTAATTTTGTTTTCAGACCATCTTAAAACTTATCAGGCTGTGTTTGCAAATGTGTGCATTGTGTCGCCATGGTAACTGCTGAACATTCCTCCGTAGACATGTGGCGCGTTCTGGTTCCAGCCAACTGAGAGGTCGGCCGTTTGCCAGTTGAACGTTATCCTTTACATGGTTTATATGGAATGTAGTGAACAAAAAATAAACTTGAAATAACTCCAAACTTGTTTTAGATCTTTAGACATTTCCTTTGCCCTTTGCTCTGATCGTTGCTTTGCACTTTTGTCAATTCTTGTGACTGTATAAACAGGAGCGTGACATCACCTACAGTGTTCGGCTCCAGTCAAATGAAGCTCATCGAGGCTAGAGCAGTTATAGAGGTGAATTTGAAGCCAAGTTTCATATTTAGAATACCGACTGTGAGAACCATAGCAACCGAAAAGTCAATCCGGAGCAAGGCTGTTGATAATGTCCCTTCCCGAGACACAAAAAAAACCCTCGATCATGTAGAGCGGGTCAATACGAACATTTTAGGACCAAAATGACAAGTCTGACAGCAGCAGTTACAGAGAGAGGGGCCACAGTTTTTTAATGTAAAGTGAATTGGAGCCAGAAGCGTGTGGGACGTGGCGGCTAGCAGGTTACAGTCTATGGCATATATCAAAAGACCAGTCCTCGCACGTGTCCCTGGATCAGATGGAGCCAGTTTCTATATATTCTCTGGTATTTTCATCGTTTCTCCAGCGTAAGTGTCATGGCGCATTATCCCGTCATATTTTCCATTAGTGACACTGTATCTGACCCACGGGAGCGGCAGCATTATCAGAGTATAGGAGTTTTAACATGAAGAGGTCAGTCTGCTGTGTGTACATTTAACAACCGTGGCATTTGAGATTTGCTTTTCAGATGTGAAGTGTACAATATAATCTGTTATTATAGCGCAGATGCATTTCTTTTGTAAAACTCTGTGTGGAATTCTCAAACGTCCTCTCTGCTCGTCCCTCTGAGCTTTTTCTCTGAAAGCGGCGATGTCCCAAGTTCAAGGGACATCGCCGACATCAAGTTGTCTTTACAGATCACAAGTGCAAAGTCTAGTAGATAACAGTTCTGTACACACGCTTTATAAAAGAGGCCCCTTTATAAAGCGTGTGTGAGGTCCTCCGGGGGGCACAGGTACAGGTGGAGGAGCAGAGGGTTCCTGGTCAGGCCGCTGGGAGTTTATTTTTGCCGGAGCCGCCCACAGTGTGCTCAAAGGAGGGGACAGCAGCACAGCACCCCTCTGAGTGTAAGACTTACACCACAACAGCACCTCTCAAACAGCAGCCACAGTTTGGTGCAGTCTGTGAGGCGTAAGACTTAAGGAGTGGCAGCCTTTAGTTTAGTTGAAAAATTTAAAATGTGCATTAATCAGCAAATAATTTTATTGATATAACAGGATTTATATGGATCACAGCAGAAAAGAGAAGGCGTGAGTTTAATCTGCCTTTTACATGTAAATACACTGTTTTCTGTATAAACAGTTTTTGCATAAACTCCCGGGGAGCTGTAGTCTGCTCGATCAGCAAAACAAGTCTTTAGTCAAACAAGAATTTCTTTCTTCCACTACAGCCCACCAAGGTCCTTGATGAGGTGGTTCATGGCCAGTTCTTGGTCAGGAGGCTCAGGTGTAGAAAGAGCAAAGGGCCTAGTCAGACGGTTCTTGGTGAGATGGATCCTGGTCAGATCCTGGTCAGTAGGTCCCTGGACAATAGTTTTTTGATTTAGCATTAGACCCTGGTACAGTATAAGCTCCTGGTCAGATGGGGCGACAGTGGCTCAGTGATGACAGCAGTGGTTCCCCAACCCGAGTTGGAGGATCGATTCCCACTTGGACCAAGTTCTGTCGTTGTGTCCTTGGACAAAACACTTCACCCACATTGTCTAGTATAAAAGTGGTGAGTGTTGGTGGTGGTGGAAGGATGACACAGATTGGCAGCCTCGCTTCAGTCAGTCTGCACTAGGGCAGCTGTGGATACAGAATACCACCACTGTGAGTGTGGAGTGAGTGAATAATGACTACAGTGTACTGCTCTGAGAGGCTTTGATGAGCAAGTGTAAGGCATTATTATTATCATTATTAGATGTTCAGTATGAGTTCCTCCAGGAGCGCAGGTACAGCTGTATGGGGAGCAGCGGGTTCCTGTTCTGGAGACTGGGATGAAACACATCGAAGTCTGCCCTCCTCAGCCTCTGCAGATAATCCTCTAACCCCACCTGAAACGGACAATGTGGAGTAAGTATGCAGCATTAAACAAGTATAGGTGCTTTTTAGAGTGTAGAGTGTGATGACGTGATACTTCCAGATGGATCGAGACAGATTTCCCTTTTGATTACACTGTACTTTAACTTGAAATATACACAAGGTAAATTCACAGATGTTGTGAGCTCACTGTATGACAACACAAACCTGCATTTGAACTACATTCATTTTACCCATGTCAGTGTTAAATATGACTGGCCTGTAGAATGCTGTGATGTCATCTGAAAGTGATAGGGCTGTTGCCTGACTGATAAAAATACAGAGGGACATCAGTCTGGTCTCCACTCCCTGTCATCTTGAGCCAGAACCAAACATGATCATCCAATCAAAGTTTATTTCAGTGACACGTGAAACAAATGGGCTGACTGCTCATCCATGATTTACAAATAAAATCATAATACTCTCTCCTAAGATTAACAGTTTAGTGCTTCTCTCATTGATTCTGCAAAAATCCTCCATGTTTTTCGGTCCCCTGTGATATTTTTGTCCTTTTTTCCTTGTAAGAATCTGAACTCAGGGAGTCACCGGTGACCAAACAAACAGGTGAAACCAACAAGTCAAGTTACAAGTCAGAAGGAGAAGCAAGCTCACTCACAGCAAGAAACAATATTTCAAGGTATTTTTCATAGAAATAAATAAATGAATAAATGCAGTATCGATACTTAGCAGTGACATCACACTGGGGGTGTCCTGCCTGTATGCCTATGGTAGAAAGGAGTTACCATGGAGACACAATGCATGCACATTAGCAATAACAACTAAAAAAAGTGTTAAGATTGTCTGAAAACTCAAAAAAAAACAACAACAAAAAATTTAGGAGTTTGATTTTCAACAAAAAGGTGAAAGTGACTAACTGAAAAACTGTTGGCTAATGCTAGCTAGCCTGTGACTGTAATGTAATGTGAGAAGGACTTGTTTAACAGCACAAATCAGCTCATCCGTTGTAGTTCCAGTTCTTTCTGGTCAGATTATGTTAAAATAAAGCTCAGATTAAAGTCTAACAAAGCCTCAGACAAAGCAAAGCCTACAGTTAGCATCACGCCCCCAGAAAATGTTGGTGACATTAGTTGCAAAGAATCAATAAACAAATTTAACGTGATACTGTGGAGCATTCAAGAGAAAACGACATCTCCATAGAGACTGGGCCTGCACACGTCACCTACTCAAAACATCGATCCATAGAAACACGAGCAAACAACTATGAGTCAGAGGTGGACTAGACCAGGACTAGACCAGGACTAGACCAGGACTAGACCAGGACTAGACCAGGACTAGACCAGGACTAGACCAGGACTAGACCAGGACTAAACCAGGACTAAACCTGGACTAGACCAGGACTAGACCAGGACTAGACCAGGACTAGACCAGGACTAGACCTGGACTAGACCAGGACTAGACCAGGACTAGACCAGGACTAGACCAGGACTAAACCAGGACTAGACCAGGACTAGACCAGGACTAGACCAGGACTAGACCAGGACTAGACCAGGACTAGACCAGGACTAGACCAGGACTAGACCAGGACTAGACCAGGACTAGACCAGGACTAAACCTGGACTAGACCAGGACTAGACCAGGACTAGACCAGGACTAGACCAGGACTAGACCAGGACTAGACCAGGACTAAACCTGGACTAAACCTGGACTAGACCAGGACTAGACCAGGACTAGACCAGGACTAGACCAGGACTAGACCTGGACTAGACCAGGACTAGACCAGGACTAGACCAGGACTAGACCAGGACTAGACCAGGACTAAACCTGGACTAGACCAGGACTAGAGACCAGGACTAGACCAGGACTAAACCTGGGCTAGACCAGGACTAGACCAGGACTAGACCAGGACTAGACCAAGACTAGACCAGGCCTAGACCAGGACTAGACAAGGACTAGACCAGGACTAGACCAGGACTAGACCAAGACTAGACCAGGCCTAGACCAGGACTAGACCAGGACTAGACCAGGACTAGACCAGGACTAAACCAGGACTAGACCAGGACTAGACCAGGACTAGACCAGGACTAGACCAGGACTAGACCAGGACTAAACCAGGACTAGACCAGGACTAGACCAGGACTAAACCAGGACTAGACCAGGACTAGACCAGGACTAGACCAGGACTAGACCAGGACTAGACCAGGACTAAAACAGGACTAGACCAGTACTAGACCAGGACTAGACCAGGGAATAAAGCAGAACTAATTCAGGGACTAGATGAGGATCTAGATCAGAACTAAACCAGAGCTAAATCAAAACTAAACCAGGACCAAACTAGAACTAAAATCAAACCCAAACAGGACTGAAACGGGACAAGGCCTACCAATGGCACCACTTGTTCCAGCTCTAATACTTTTCTGATGCCGTTACCCTAGAAACAGCTCAGTTTAGTCTAAACAGTTTAACTCTAATCATGTTTATAACTGCAGATAATTAAAATGAGAAATTAAATATTTCTGTATTATGCAGTCAAGATTAAATCAACAAAACAAAATAAATGATCAAATAAAGTAAAAAAACAAAACACACAGTTAAATGCTCCCTCCACCTACACAGGTGTAACATGTAACTTTTTCGGGAGTTCTGCTACCTGCTTGCCTCTGTGTTACTGCTTTGTCTGGAACAGCCCACAGTATGGCATTAAACTTTGCTTTATATCCGGCAACCTGCTTGAGCCTATATGCTGATGTAATAATAAATCTGTTTACTGGTTGTATTTGATCCAGAAAGTCTCATAAGGTTTGAAATTTTACAAAGTTGTGTCAGGATTTGGGGTTTTGTGTGTGTTTTGCACTCCCCCTTCTTTCTGTATCTGTGTGTGGAGCTGGGCGGAGTTTTGGGCTCCTCCCGTTCACACCTTCGCCTAATCTGCAATCAGCTGCACCTGGGGAGGATAAAGGAGCCAGGACCTGACACTCAGGGCCAGATCATCTTGTCATCTTCATGTCATGCTCAGGTGGACTTGCTCTATCCACCATGATTCCACTCCTTGGAACTACCCTGCGCCTCCGTCTCCGACCCAGTTCTCCATGTCCCGTATGAACACCCCAGCCTTTGACCCTGCGACCCACGACCCGCTCCAGGACTACTGCCTACAACACCACTCCCAACTGTCTGTTGTGACGACCTTCATTCAATTTCCTATATTTACAAATAAACTCTGTTCCGTTTCCCCGAGTCCGGTCTCTTTGGTCCCCCGATCAGTCATTATGACAAGCTGTTACCATAGAGACGCATAACAACTACATAACCCATTCAGATCAGTTGTGTCTCATTTAAACATTTTTTGTTTCAAGAAAATAAATTTGTTTCTCCTCTGGCATTGGTTGATATCGAGTATCGGCTAAGATATAGTATTGGAACTAAAAAAACCTACACTGGTGCGTCTCTAAATCCTTTGTAAAATACGCACTCTTATTAAGCAAACCCGTCTCTCCACAGATCTGACCTGTAACTTGGAGGTCTGCAGATATCAACATCTTGTCTCCATGGAGATAAATAAGTTGAACACCATACTGTAATCCACGAAGATAACATCTCCATGGAGACAAAGAGGTGACGGTCCCTCCACCAGAAAAGTTCCATAGTGGAAATGTACATCGCTCTGTAAAGACCAATGTTGAATTATTATTTTACTTTCTTACCGTGTGTAAAAACGCCGGAGTCGCTTCTGGAGGGACATTCTCCTTGAACGATCGAGCCTAAAAAAGAAAACAAAGTATTTGATTTGTGCACGACAAACACATGTGACTCACAGCAGCTGGATTTAACATGAAACCAGGACTGAACTAGGACTAAACCAGGGCTACACCAGGACTAAACCAGGACTAAACCAGGACTGAACCAGGACTGAACCAGGACTGAGCCAGGGCTAAACCAGGGCTACACCAGGACTAAACCAGGACTAAACCAGGACTGAGGCAGGACTGAGGCAGGACTGAGCCAGGACTGAGCCAGGACTAAACCAGGACTGAACCGGGACTAAACCAGGACTGAGCAAGGATTAAAACCAGGGACTTAAAGATTACTTAAACATGAATCACTCCAAACACAACTTCAAGTGAGTAAAAAAAAAGCTATGACAAGTCGATTTTGCAGAATAAGTCTGATTTAATCATTTCCACCTCCATTTTTGAGAGTCCCCCTCTCTTTGCTCTACACGCTAAGTCACTCCCCCTTCAGAGCACCATCACAACACAATCAGCTGCATCCCACTAATGAAACTACTGCACATCGCATCAGGTTTATCACATTTCTGTGTAGTTTTGTATCATTATTTTGTATATTTACTGAGAACTGTCATCATGGGTGATGTGGGCTTGTGGGCGGAGCCTTGTACAGGCTCATACTGCCAACCGTAAGGAGGTTTTGAATAGGGACCAAGAGAGATCGTTAGATAACTCAAACATGCATGGGTGACATCTAAAACTTCTTCAGGCATGTTTGTGATGAGGGAACAACATTATGACATGAAAGAAAGCTTCAAAAAGTCAAAATTGACTTTTTGAAAAATGCATAGTTTGTGATTTGCTAATTGCGAACATTATAATAAAGACTGAGTCTTAAAATGGCTGCAGTTTAAGACAGAAGCACACCTCAGGTATCAGAGGTGTTTTTGTTTGTGCCTCTGCTGCTCGCCTTAATGAACTGTTTGGTTGTTAATTGTGTCTAATGGAAAGGCAAACAGAGAGAGTGAACACAGCTGCACATTACACAGCCATAAACATGTTTACAAAGACAAGACAAGAGAGCCTGATGCCCTCCCATCCTCCTACATCCCTGTGTGAGATACCCTCACAGTACTTTGATACTAAGGGATAGACTCAATACTCAATACCGATTCTGATACCACAATGATAAAAAACATTCTTTCTTTAGATAATAGACTGTGATTTTCCACATTAAATGGTAGTACTTTCTTTTCTATTCCCATGTGTCTTATATCTGTGTAATCCTCAGTGTGCAGTAGGTTCATACTGGTCCACGGTGTTATACTAGTCTGTGTGTCTTATACTTGTGAAAGATACAGCTCAAGATCATTCTAAAGATATTCAGGAAAGGTTCATTTCTGTCATGTGAATGGGAGTTTTTAGTATCGATACCTGCACAAATTAATATCTAGTTTTGATACTAGTTTTAGTATCGATTAGTATCAGATTTTTGATACTTATGTCTGAGGAACCAAGAATATAAGTAGCATTTCTAAATGAGTTCTTTTTTTGTTGTTGATAATGTGACACATTTTCCTGTCAATCATCTTGGTCATGGTCATTTTAAAGTTGCTGCGTTTAAGTGAATCATTGGAACTGTGTCATTATTTTCAATTGGAGTTAAAGATATGGCCTTTAAAAGGGAAGTATTGAACAAAAACGACTTTAAACCATGTTATAACAGTGTTCCGTCATCATTATCTTACTCAGTTATATTCTGATTGATGGATGTTTGACTCATCCTGTAGTGTCCTGCGTTTTAGGTATGAGTAGTAGGTATGAGAAAATTTCTGTTTTCCCATTCACACTATCCCCACCCACTGCTCTGTGCTTGTGATCACTCCAAAAAATAAAAAAGGAAAAAAAGAAATGATATTTGTGCTTGTTGCAGTGCTCCTACAGATATGATTTCATTTGTCTCATTTTTGTGTCTTGAAAATACCAGATTTTATTTTTATCATGTTTTGTAGTTCCTGGACCTCTACTTTGTACTTGAGTAATATTATTGTGAAGTATCTGTATCTGAAGTATCTTATAGAAGTACAATATTTAGCTTTTCTTTCACCTCTGCCAGTGTAATATAATGAAAGTAAAGCTGAAGCCCAGAACCCCATGACCCTGGTCCCTGGTCCCTGGTCCCTGGTCTGGTCTCTGGTCTCTGGGCTCTGGTCTCAGGGCTCTTTTCTCTTTGGGCTCTGGTCACTTGTTACTGGTCACAGGTCACAGGTCACAGTTTGGTCTCTTGTGCCTGGTCTCTGGTCTGTTGTACGCACGTGCTGCAGGTGAGCATGAGCCTGACTCGCGATGTCAAAAACCACGTCTCGGACTGAGTTTTCTCTGCTTCCGCGAATGAAGTCCTCCTGAGACGCCCCGTGCTGCGGACACAGAGCAGGGATTAATTCATGTTTCTGTGGGATAGATTTTCCATGAATATCATTAAAACAAGACAATATAATAGTATAATATAATAACAGTACTAGTAAACGGAAGTATATATTAAAGATGCACAAGTACATGAGACAGCACTTACAGGGGGATTCAAACAGGCTGCGAGCCACTGTCACAGTCCAACAAAGTTATTATTAGTCCAGCAATTATTTTATTATTTATTAGGCCTGAGTGCCACAAGCTGGAGAAGTGCCTATTAGTGCCCCCGAGGGAATTTGCATGGAACAATAAAATATTACTTTGTTAGACAAAGAAAATTTGGTGCACATATTTGTGACATGATCTCTCAATGTGTTGCCATGGCAGCAAGCCAAATATCTGCTCTTTCGCCAAGGGGCCATCCCGACCAAAACTTTAGTACAGCCAAACCAATTTGGCACACAAATATAACCATGCCACATTTTTATTTATTTAACTTTTAAAAAGACATTTGAGCATTTTTGAGTAAAATGTCACTGCTCCGTCTATACTGTGATATAATATGAATTATCTCCTGTATAATACACTGAAGTCACTTTACTGCTGTTTATCCTGTTCATGTGCTGCACTGTTCATTATAGTCGGAGATACTTACTGTACATAGTAGTGCTGTAGCTCTTTACTTTACTTTACTAGTTTATTTGACAGGGACAATGTGCAAAAACATTAAAGATGCTTTACACCAGATTATAACCGAAGCTAGTTTCCATCTGTCGTCCCTGAGCAGGTGAGAAATACAATATAAAATGTAACAATATAATCAATACACACTCACACACAACAGATGATTATTACACAATAACATTTTACAATAAAATCTCACTAAAAATATATTATACCAATTATCATTCTTAATGCTGACACTGCTGATTCTCTAATAATAATTTCTTAACATTAAGTGAAAAGTTTTTCATGTCAGAGGAAAGTTTTAGACTTTGTGGCAGTTTGATCCATTCTTTGATGCTTTGCAAGAAAAATGTGTCTGTGCGACGGCCGAGCTCCGTTTAGGTTCTGCATCATTGTGACTTGTGGACCTGGACGTCCTGGCTGTTTGTTCAGAGCTGCACAGATTTTTTCATTGGAGGAGGCGCTGTGTTATTTAAGATTTTAAACACTAATCGCACATTTGAAGAGGTAATTAAACTGTCAAAGTTTAACATGTTATGTTGTGCAAATATTGGACAATGATGCAGTGGCTTTTTGTCCAGTATCTTAACAGCTTGATTATATAAGGACTTGAAACCAACAAGATAAACAATAATTAATATGTGAAATACTAACTGCATCTAGATACACTTTTGCAGCATCGTTGGTAAATTTGTTTCGAATGTGTCTAAACACAGACACACGTAGTACTACAAAAGGACAAAGTACTAGAAACTTTTTTAACATGCTTTTAAAAGCTAAAAATTGGATCCAGAACAACTCCTAAATATTTGAATTCCTCTACTGTTTTGATTTGGCTCTTATTTATTTATATACATGGAAAGGAAGACTTCTGTTTTTGTCTCTGAGGTAAATACATTGCCACAGTTTTGTTCGTGTTCAAAGTGAGAGAAGCAGATTGTACCAGTGTGAGATGTTTTCCATAACATCAGTTTTTTTGCCACACTGGTCACTTCACTCCCATGTACATGAACTACTGTATCGCCCACATACATTTGTATATCCACATCACCACAGACTGAAGGGAGATTGTTTATATAAATTGTAAAAAGCAATGGACCAAGGACAGAGCCTTGTGGAACATCCATATCATTGGCCTTAGATGTTGTTAGCTTTGAGTTGATGTGTCCACACTGGACACTGTCTTTAAGATATGATTCTATCCACTGCAGCGCATTGTGAGACAGGTTGTAAAGGCTGAGCTTTCTCAGTAACACTGAGTGGTTCTCAGTAACACTGAGTGGTTGACCCTGTCAAAATCTTTACTTAGGTTCAAAAACACAGCACCCACAACATCGCCCTTGTCCAGCTTTGCCTTTACTGTCTCTATGAAAAAACAGCATGCAGTTTCGGTGGAGTGGTGTTATATCCAAATTGCATGGAATACAGCAAATTATTTCTGGAGAGGTGTTCTTTTAATTGTTCAGCAATTAGTCTCTCCACAACTTTTGAGACCACAGGATGTATGCTAATTGGCCTGTAATTGCAGACACTGTGCTTTTCCCCCGCTTTAAATGATTATGTGATTACTGCAGTTTCAAAGGGAAATGTGCTCTCCTCGATGGATTTGTTTGTTACATATGTAATAGAAGTTACAAACATTTCTTTATGTCTTTTCAGGAGTGTACTGTCCATCCCCCAACTATCCTTACTTTTAGAGTTTGTGAATGTCTGTAATATTCTGTTTATTTCAAATTCATTAGTCAATTTAAAGTTTAGCATGTTCTGGTCATCTGCAATAAACAAATCAGTGGCTTTTACAAAATTCTTAAAATCTTTGTTTTGAATTTCAAGGTCTTTAACTGACTCTATAAAATAATTGTTAAAATTATTATCTACCATGAGAGCATCAGCTTCAAGATTTCCATCAATAAAAATTTCTAGTTTTTGACCACTTTTATTTTCCCGGGCAGTAACTTTATTAATCGTTTGCCAAAGCCTTTTAGTATTTCCTTTTGTTACTTATGTTTGTTATTTATCTTGATTTGAGTGCCCATTTCTGGGCAGTTTAATCTGCCCTTTAGAACTAGCACTTCTAGTACTTCTATGTGTATAATAAATTATTTAATCAAAACAAATATTGTGTAGGGCTGCAAAATTAGTCAAGGTTTAGCCCCGGATCAGTCCTAGTTCACACCTAATTTAGTCCTGGTTCAGCCCTGATTTAGTCCTGGTTTAGTCCAGTTTAACCCTGGTTCAGCTGGTTTAGTCCTGGTTTAGCCCTGGTTTAGTCCTGGTTTATCCCTGGTTCAGTCCTGGTTCAGTCCTGGTTCAGTCCTGGTTCAGTCCTGGTTCAGTCCTGATTCAGTCCTGGTTCAGTCCTGGTTCAGTCCTGGTTTAGCCCTGGTTTAATGCTGGTTTAGTCCTGGGGTCACTCTGTGTCCTCCCTTGGGTCGGTCCTGGTTCAGTCCTGGTTTAGTCCTGGCTCAGTCCTGGTTTAACACTGTTTAACCTTGGTTCACTCTTACATAAGAGTGCATCATGTCCAAGCTTCCGGATGGTGCTATGAACAACATGTTTCATGTTTCTGTTCGATCAGATCTGTGCTGTGTCCATATTAGGAGCGTGTTTCACTTCCTGTTTGTGTATCCAGGATCACATGAGTCAGACTTGGACTGAGCCTGGTTCAGTTTGAGACAGAGGAACGAATGATTATTGGATTAACTCTGGCATTCAGAACGGTCAGTGGAGTGTTCACATTCAGCAAATAACTACATACGTCTGCCCATGCCAGTCTCTGCCCATTGAGTCTCTGCCTAGTGAGTCTCTGCCCGTCGAGTCTCTGCCCGTCGAGTCTCTGCCTATTGAGTCTCTGCCCGTCGAGTCTCTGCCTATTGAGTCTCTGCCCGTCGAGTCTCTGCCCATTGAGTCTCTGCCTAGTGAGTCTCTGCCCGTCGAGTCTCTGCCCATTGAGTCTCTGCCTAGTGAGTCTCTGCCCGTCGAGTCTCTGCCCATTGAGTCTCTGCCTAGTGAGTCTCTGCCCGTCGAGTCTCTGCCCATTGAGTCTCTGCCTAGTGAGTCTCTGCCCGTCGAGTCTCTGCCCATCGACTCTCTGCCTAGTGAGTCTCTGCCCGTCAGGTCTCTGCCCATGTCAGTTTATATTTTACTCACTGATTCTGTGCAGTTTGAAGACTAAATTGTGTGATCAAGGACTGCCATGTATTATTTTGACTTGAACACTGTATACTGATTTTTCTGACATTAAGGTTTGATTTGTGATTTATGTTTTGATCCTAGTCTAGTGTTTCTCAAACTGTGGTATGCGAGCTCTTCTTGGACAGATCTTCAGACAGTATGTTCACATAATTTTATAGTTCTTTTTTTATCAACTTTTCTGTCCTCCTTTAGACCTGGTTTAGTCCTAGATTAGACCAGGAATAGTCCTGTTATAGACCTAGTTTAGACCTAGAATAGACCTGGAATAGTCCTGTTATAGACCTGGTTTAGACCTAGATTAGACCTGGAAGAGTCCTGTTATAGACCTGGTTTAGTCCTAGATTAGACCAGGAATAGTCCTGTTATAGCCCTGGTTTAGACATAGAATAGACCTGGAATAGTCCTGTTATAGACCTGGTTTAGACCTAGATTAGATCTGGAATAGTCCTGTTATAGACCTGGTTTAGTCCTAGATTAGACCAGGAATAGTCCTGTTATAGACCTGGTTTAATCCTAGATCAGACCTGGAATAGTCCTGTTATAGACCTGGTTTAATCCTAGATTAGACCTGGAATAGTCCTGTTATAGACCTGGTTTAGTCCTAGATTAGACCAGGAATAGTCCTGTTATAGCCCTGGTTTAGACATAGAATAGACCTGGAATAGTCCTGTTATAGACCTGGTTTAGACCTAGATTAGATCTGGAATAGTCCTGTTATAGACCTGGTTTAGTCCTAGATTAGACCAGGAATAGTCCTGTTATAGACCTGGTTTAATCCTAGATCAGACCTGGAATAGTCCTGTTATAGACCTGGTTTAATCCTAGATTAGACCTGGAATAGTCCTGTTATAGACCTGGTTTAGTCCTAGATTAGACCTGGAAGAGTCCTGTTATAGACCTGGTTTAGACCTAGATTAGACCTGGAATAGTCCTGTTATAGACCAGGTTTAGACCTAGATTAGACCTGGAATAGTCCTGTTATAGACCTAGTTTAATCCTACATTAGACCAGGAATAGTCCTGTTATAGACCTGGTTTAAACCTAGATTAGACCTGGAATAGTCCTGTTATAGACCTGGTTTAGACCGAGATTAGACCTGGAATAGTCCTGTTATAGGCCTAGATTAGACCTGGAATAGTCCTGTTATAGACCTGGTTTAATCCTAGATTAGACCTGGAATAGTTCTGTTATAGACCTAGTTTAGACCTAGATTAGACCTGGAATAGTCCTGTTATAGACCTGATTTAGTCCTAGTTTAGACCTAGAATAGTCCTGTTATAGACCTGGTTTAATCCTAGATTAGACCTGGAATAGTCCTGTTATAGACCTAGTTTAGTCCTTG
Organism: Periophthalmus modestus; assembly: GCA_019594935.1. NCBI lineage: Eukaryota > Metazoa > Chordata > Actinopteri > Gobiiformes > Gobiidae > Periophthalmus > Periophthalmus modestus. The sequence continues at coordinate 190,602 of JAIEZT010000121.1, read as the reverse complement.
ATTAGACCTGGAATAGTCCTGTTATAGACCTGGTTTAAACCTAGATTAGACCTGGAATAGTCCTGTTATAGACCTGGTTTAAACCTAGATTAGACCTGGAATAGTCCTGTTATAGGTCTGGTTTAGACCTAGATTAGAGCTGGAATAGTCCTGTTATAGACCTGGCTCAGATCTAGATTAGACCTGGAATAGTCCTGTTATGAACCTGGTTTAAGTCTGGTAGGGAAAATGATTGCAGTCCTTGTGATCTGCTGATTGAGATTCCGATTCATTTGCAGTATATCTTGCAGGACTAGTGACCTTGGCGCAGAGGTCCATGGGCAGGTAGACCCTCCTCCTCGTGCTGTGGTAAGGCGTGGCTCTTAAACAGGTGACAATGCCCTGAGCTTTACCCAGGTGACTGGAGGCGTGATCCGCGTGCACGTTCTTCACACCTGAAAACACAACAACAAAATGCACAATGATCATTCTCTCGGAGAGTTTATTCAACTACCACAACATCTGCAGATTAACTAGAGTCTAGAGTCTTTTTTCGAGTCCTGTTCAGCGATGTTTGAACAGGTGGTGTGTGGTGGAAAAAATGCACGTGTAGTAAGTCGTAATTTTATGCACGATTATGCAAATGAGCAGATGGAAGAACCTTTTGAATCGCAGAACCAGCCGTCTGTCTCAAGAACTGTGTAGGAGTGACCATGACAAAACTAACACATAGCAGAGACTAAACCAGAACTAAACCAGGACCAAACCAGGACTGAACAAGGATAAATCCAGGACTAAACCAGGACTGAACAAGAATTAATCCAGGACTGAACCAAGACTAAACCAGGACTGAACAAGTACTGAACCAAGACTGAGCCAGGACTGAACCAGGCCCAAACTGGGACCAACCCGGCACCAAACTGAGACTTAACCAGGACTAAACTGAAGCACGTTTAAAAGTGGGACGGATGAGACCAGGACTGAAGCACAACTGAACCAAGAACAAACCAGGATCAAATGAGAACCAAACTAGGACTGAACCAGATCTAAACCAAGACTGAACCAGAACTAAACTAGGGACTAAAACAAATATAATACAAAGCATTTAACCAGAAGTAAATCAAGAGCTGGTCTAAACTAATGCAGTATAAATTAGGGCAGACTAAAGCAGATTAAAGCAGTACTAGACCAGGGCTAGGTGACAACAAGATCAGAACCAAACCAGGACCAAACTAGGACCAAACCAGGACCAAACCAGGACTAAACCAGGACTAAACTAGGACCAAACTAGGACCAAACCAGGACCAAACCAGGACCAAACCAGGACTAAACCAAGACCAAACTAGGACCAAACTAGGACCAAACCAGGACTAAACCAGGACCAAACCAGAACTAAACCAGGACTAAACCAGGACCAAACTAAGACCAAACCAGGACCAAACCAGGACCAAACTAGGACCAAACCAGGACTAAACCAGGACCAGACTAGGACCAAACCAGGACCAAACCAGGACCAAACCAGGACTAAACCAGGACTAAACCAGGACCAAACCAGGACCAAACTAGGACCAAACCAGGACTAAACCAGGACCAAACTAGGACCAAACCAGGACCAAACTAGGACCAAACCAGGACCAAACCAGGGACTAAACCAGGACTAAACTAGGACCAAACTAGGACCAAACCAGGACCAAACCAGGACCAACCAGGACCTAAACCAGACCAAAAACTAGGACCAAACTAGGACCAAACCAGGACCAAACCAGGACCAAACCAGGACCAAACCAGGACTAAACCAGGACCAAACTAAGACCAAACCAGGACCAAACTAGGACCAAACCAGGACTAAACCAGGACCAAACTAGGACCAAACCAGGACCAAACCAGGACCAAGCCAGGACTAAACCAGGACCAAACTAGGACCAAACCAGGACCAAACCAGGACTAAACCAGGACTAAACCAGGACCAAACTAGGACCAAACCAGGACCAAACCAGGACCAAACTAGGACCATACCAGGACCAAACCAGGACCAAACCAGGACCAAACCAGGACTAAACCAGGACCAAACTAGGACCAAACCAGGACCAAACCAGGACCAAACCAGGACCAAACTAGGACCAAACCAGGACCAAACCAGGACCAAAACAGGACCAAACTAGAACCAAACCAGGACCAAACCAGGACAAAACCAGGACCAAACTAGCACCAAACCAGTACTATACCAGGACTAAACCAGGACTAAAACATCAGATTTTCAAAATAAAAGCGTCTGACCCAACGTCTCCAGCAGCAAGTAGAGCAGAGAAGACTGAGTGTTTTCAGAATAAGACTCCAGCTCCTGTAGGTTTCTGTAGGCCCGGTCATCTAGGTCCTTCTCCTGGGAAACAAAGGAGATTTTTATGTTTTATTTAGGAAAAAGATAAACATATTTCGTAATCAAATCAAAATCACAATTGAATGGATGGAATTAGCAAATCGCAAGGCTGAAATTTTTGAAGTACCATAATTTCCTCCACAAACAACAAAATCTCCTGTCTGATTCTGCATAAAAGCTGCTGACCCTGTAGTTTACATCTGTACAAACATGTTCTGAGATGTAATTCTTGTCGTGTTAGTTTGTCAGTTCAGATTTAAGTCTTTCTGTCAATTCTTCTGGACGTGTTTAAAATGTGAACTTTGAACAGAATCCTACTATTAAAAAAAATCTCAAATCTGATCACAATCGCAAAGCTTGTTAGAAAAATCGCAGTCAGCTGTTGTTCAGAAATCACTCAGATCTGATTTGGAGACAGTTTAACTCACTCTCTCTTTGATGATCCGCAGCAGCCACCTCTTTGTCAGATAGTGTTTCCTCACCGCCTGAAATCACAGAAAACTTTTAATACCACACACAAAGGCAGTGTGTGAGTGTTCTAGAGTCACTGTACATAACAGTAATACATCAGGATATGCAATGACATATAAAGCAATATATAGGTCTTCGGTTCAATCTCCACTCTTCCATTGCATACTGTGTCCTTGGGCAAGACACTAAAACCAATGTATTCATACAATGACGTAATGAGTGCAATTATAGCAAACAACCAACACTTTACCTTTGAAATCATTTTCTAAATGTTTTAATTTTCTTTGGCCTGTCATGCTTAAGGGCAGGGGGAATATTTAAACTGACGCGCTGATTACACCTTGGCTACTGCTACCTCAGAAAACTTTGCCCTTCTTCATATCCTCCTGACTACCAGAAGAAAAAAATGTTGTCCAATCACCTTTATTTTAAAATTCTCTCATCTTTGTAAGGTAATTGGAATACTGAAAACATTTTTTTTCAAAAAAAAGTTTTTATTTTCCAGATATCATCTGTCCACTACATTTTTGAAACACTTTCATACTACACTAAAAAACTGTTAAAATTAATTAGACAATGTTTAAATGTGTTGTTTAAAGACTTATATTAAATATGCCATCAACATTTCAAGCCAAAATTTGCTCAATAAAAAGTAAAATGCACTTATTTTTCCCATTCCCACTTATTTTTTTATTGTTCCCATGAAATTTGCTTGGAGTGATGGACGGCATTTTCCTTGATGGAAAAAAAAACAGGTACCAAAGCCCCACCCCTTCACATTTGGTATCATTGAAAAGCCCTAAACGTCCTCTGTAGATGTCAAAAGGACTTATTTCAGTTGTATGCACTGCGTTGGAGATATTCAGGTTTACTTATGTCCTCTAGAGAGGACAAATTTGAACTACTGGTAGTCAGGAGGCTACGTTGTTGTGTTGACATCATAGACTATAGATAAATGAAAAATAGGAAGTGAGGATGGGTGAGAAGTGGCTTCTTTGAACTCTTGTTGCAATTGACTTCTATTCAAAAACCGTGACCCCTTTCTCCATAACTGCAGCTGTCAGGCTCGTCATTTTCATCTTAAAATGCTTGTATTAACCCGAACTATACAATCCTGGGGCTTATATTTCATTATTTTAAATCAAGATATGACCATTAATAACAGACAAATCTGGTGTATTCTTTCCCCGAGGTCACTCTTGCTAGCGTTAGCAACAGGTTTGACTGACTGACACCCCTCTACCAAACCAATGGTGCGGGCAGAAAAACCTTCAACAGCCTGACTTCTGATTGGCTCTTTGGTTTCGTGCTCAGGGTTTCCAAATATGGTCCCGTTGCAGCTTAACCACTATAACTGCTGGTGCCTTACATTAGCATAAATGTGTATATTCTGCATATCTGCACTTGTCTGTGTAATCCCTCAGTCGAATGATACATAGTAAAAGCAAAATGTGAAATCTGTCAACTGGACAAAAAGTTGTAAGAGTGAAGACATTTGGCTGCTCATCCAAGCTGCTTCTTCAGTTCTGGTCAGATTACTGGTGGACACTGCCTTATATTTGTCTAAAGGGGGGAGATAACTACATTGAAACTTACATACCTGTTTGTTTACAGTTTCTGTTTTTAGGTTAGGTCTACTGAACTGCACTGCAAGTCACAAGTAATGGGTGCTCTCACATTTATTAGCATACTGGCTAGCCCTACTGTTTTCTTTGATTAGACATAAAGCTAAGGATGAAGTTACAATTAGGAGATAGATGATGTCTAAGGCCCCCACTCCTGGTCAAAGAAGGATTGTTTCTCCTAACAAAAATACCTTTTTTAAACTCCCCTCTGAAACCATTTCCTTTCTCTGGCTAAGATCTGTACCTCACTATTTTCGAAGGAGTGGTTCGTGGCTTTGAGATGTAGATGCACGGCGGACTGGGGTCTCAAGGAGCTCTCATGCTGGTGTTGGGGCATTCTCTTATAGAGTGGCTGTTTAGTTTCTCTAGTGTAACGCTCACTGCACTCTTCACTACACTGAATGCAGTAAACCACATTTCTTTGTTTGCGGCTCAGCGCTTGTGGCTCAGGTGCGACTCCTGTGACTTTTTGTCCAGTTGACAGATTAGAATTTTTCTTTTACCATATCTGTACTTTACAACTGTGATAACAGTAACATCATAGCCAAGCCAATTCATGATCTAATGTCAAATTTTGTCATCCTTGAATATTGAATTTTTGAGAGAAGTCCTGATCCTCTTCCTCCCTCTAGTGTTCAGACAGTGTGGCTCCCTCTAGTGTTCAGACAGTGCTGCTCCCTCTAGTGTTCAGACAGTGCGGCTCCCTCTAGTGTTCAGACAGTGTGGCTCCCTCTAGTGTTCAGACAGTGCTGCTCCCTCTAGTGTTCAGACAGTGCGGCTCCCTCTAGTGTTCAGACAGAGCGGCTCGCTCTAGTGTTCAGACAGTGCTGCTCCCTCTAGTGTTCAGACAGTGCGGCTCCCTCTTGTGTTCAGACAGTGTGGCTCTTTCTAGTGTTTAGACGGTGTGGCTCCCTCTAGTGTTCAGACAGTGCGGCTCCCTCTGGTGTTCAGACAGTGCGGCTCCCTCTAGTGTTCAGACAGTGCAGCTCCCTCTAGTGTTCAGACAGTGCGGCTCCCTCTAGTGTTCAGACCGTGCGGCTCCCTCTGGTGTTCAGACAGTGCGGCTCCCTCTAGTGTTCAGACAGTGTGGCTCCCTCTAGTGTTCAGACAGTGTGGCTCCGTCTAGTGTTTAGACAGTGTGGCTCCCTCTAGTGTTCAGACAGTGTGGCTCCCTCTAGTGTTCAGACAGTGTGGCTCCCTCTAGTGTTTAGACAGTGCGGCTCCCTGTAGTGTTCAGACCGTGCGGGTCCCTCTAGTGTTCAGACCGTGCGGCTCCCTCTAGTGTTCAGACAGTGCGGCTCCCTCTAGTGTTCAGACAGTGTGGCTCCGTCTCCCTAGTGTTTAGACGGTGTGGCTCCCTCTAGTGTTCAGACAGTGTGGCTCCCTCTAGTGTTCAGACAGTGCGGCTCCCTCTAGTGTTTAGACAGTGCGGCTCCCTCTAGTGTTTAGACAGTGTGGCTCCCTCTAGTGTTCAGACAGTGCGGCTCCCTCTAGTGTTCAGACAGTGCGGCTCCCTCTAGTGTTCAGACAGTGCGGCTCCCTCTAGTGTTCAGACAGTGTGGCTCCCTCTAGTGTGGCTCCCTCTCTAGTGTTCAGACAGTGCGGCTCCCTCTAGTGTTCAGACGGTGCTGTGGCTCTTTCTAGTGTTCTAGTGTTCAGACAGTGCGGCTCCCTCTAGTGTTCAGACAGTGCGGCTCCCTCTAGTGTTCAGACAGTGCGGCTCCTTCTAGTGTTCAGACAGTGCTGCTCCCTCTAGTGTTCAGACAGTGCGGCTCCCTCTAGTGTTCAGACAGCGCGGCTCCCCTCTAGTGTTCAGACCGTGCGGCTCCCTCTAGTGTTCAGACCGTGCGGCTCCCTCTAGTGTTCAGACAGTGCGGCTCCCTCTAGTGTTCAGACGGTGCGGCTCCCTCTAGTGTTCAGACGGTGCGGCTCCCTCTAGTGTTCAGACGGTGCGGCTCCCTCTAGTGTTCAGACGGTGCGGCTCCCTCTAGTGTTCAGACGGTGCGGCTCCCCTCTAGTGTTTCAGACGGTGTGGCTCCCTCTAGTGTTCAGACAGTCCCTCTAGCAGACAGTGTGGCTCCCTCTGTAGTGTTCAGACAGTGTGGCTCCCTCTAGTGTTTAGACAGTGTGGCTCCCTCTAGTGTTCAGACAGTGCGGCTCCCTCTAGTGTTCAGACAGTGCGGCTCCCTCTAGTGTTCAGACCGTGTGGCTCCCTCTAGTGTTTAGACAGTGTGGCTCCCTCTAGTGTTCAGACAGTGTGGCTCCCTCTAGTGTTCAGACAGTGCGGCTCCCTCTAGTGTTCAGACCGTGTTGCTCCCTCTAGTGTTCAGACAGTGTGGCTCCCTCTAGTGTTCAGACAGTGATGCTCCCTCTAGTGTTCAGACAGTGTGGCTCCCTCTAGTGTTTAGACAGTGTGGCTCCTCTAGTGTTCAGACAGTGCGGCTCCCTCTAGTGTTCAGACAGTGGGCTCCCTCTAGTGTTCAGACCGTGTGGCTCCCTCTAGTGTTCAGACAGTGTGGCTCCCTCTAGTGTTCAGACAGTGTGGCTCCCTCTAGTGTTCAGACAGTGCGGCTCCCTCTAGTGTTCAGACCGTGTTGCTCCCTCTAGTGTTCAGACAGTGTGGCTCCCTCTAGTGTTCAGACAGTGTGGCTCCCTCTAGTGTTCAGACAGTGTGGCTCCCTCTAGTGTTCAGACAGTGCGGCTCTCTCTAGTTTTCAGATAGTGCGGCTCCCTCTAGTGTTCAGACAGTGCGGCTCACCCTCCACAGCTCCATGCTGATTGGCTGGTTTGGAGGCTCATCACGGTAGATCTCGTCAATGGCCGTTTTCCAAAACTGCATCCGCATCAGCCCAATGGTCTTCTGGGAAACGGAGTCCTTCACCTAAAAATAAAACGTGAATAATAATAAGAGGGTGGGAGGTCAGGGACTACAGACTCAAACTGGGGTCATGTGGTTCGGTTCTAGATGGTTTATTTCTCCTGCTGTGTGAGACAAAGCTCGGTTAACCATGGCCCGGTCCTAGGTCCAGTCTCTACTATTACAGGTTTAAACACTGTGTACTCTTTCTTATTAAAAGGTGCTATACCTGATTTCTACCATCTTAAAAATGTAAAAAAATAGAACTAGTTAATTTTAAAACGTTTGCAGTGGTTTCAAAATATTCCTCACTCACCTTATGAATACAGAATATCTTAATTATTCACAATGAGCTGTTTATAAGTGCTTTTCATAATGTTTAGAGACCAGTGAAGATTTTGCCCATCTATGTAATGCTACACCACAAACTTCCTGTTTCATAGAGTATAAAACTCTGTATAATTAGATGAAGATAGCACACAGCAAACTTATTTTGATCTCAAGCTCCTTAAACAATATATTTGTCCTACAGTAAACAGATTTCACAGATATTTGAATAACTATTCTGACACTGTAGTTCATTCATTAGTGTGTCCAAGTTATTTTCCTTGTGGATTAATAATGTCTGAGTCAGCTCGAGTTCTATCCTACAGCAACAGTACGACAAAACAGATATTGCACTTTATGGTGAACTATGTAACGTTTCTATCATGCTTGCCTTCAGGGAGATGCTTGTCTGGAATATTCCACAGTATGACATTAAAGTTATCTATCTGGCATTTATTTCATTACAGGTGTTTATATGGTATTCACCAGAACATGCACAAAAAGTCAACTGGACCAGCGTCATATTCTTTATCGTTTGGACTGTAAGAACACAAAAGGAGTCATGAGCTTGCCACTCCACAGATCTGACATGAAAGTTTGCCCATCACCTGCTTGTCAACCAGGAGAAGTTCAACACCATACTATGAAACAAACAGTATCTCCATGGAGTCCTGCACCAGACATGTAAGAAGTGGCAGTGATGCAGCGTGTAGTGTGCGCTGTAGTGTTTGTACCTGCCTGAGCCAGCTCCACATTAAAGGCCCTCAGAGCCAGAGCCGAGCGCCGCGCCTCCTCCGGGAGCAGCAGAGAGCACACGAAGCCCTCATAATCTCGAGAGCTACAACACAGAGGAGCAACGAGAGTTAAGAGTGAGAACGTGTCTGTTTCCTCCTCAAACACACACCTGGAGTTGTGTTTTGATTCACATGTTTGATTAATGCTCGAAATGCTCTGTTCAACCTTGTGATGTCATGAAGTGAACAGCTCCTTTTTACCTTTAGATCAGTAGAGATTGGTAATTTCCAGAGCTGAAATCATCCATATGGTTCTAGCGAAGGAGTATAGAGTTTCTAAACACATATGCACTTCCTGTATTACCACATGGTGACATCACAAGGTGGAACAGAGTGGATTTGAGAGAAGAACCCAGCCTAAATATACAGGGTTTGTGTGTTAAAAGTGTGAATGAACAAAACACAACCCCAGGTGGTTTTTTTGTGATGGGAAACAGTTATCTCCACTGCGCTGCATAACTTGTCCCACTTTAACATCAGTGTCCAGAGTTTACTCCATAGACATGATAAACATTCATTCAGCTGTGGATGGTGACTTTTACGCACCGGACCAGCCCCAGACAGTACGCTGCTCGTGCTGCGTCTCTGGAGCGTGACTCGCGGCTCTCACGCTCCTGTTCTGCGGCCCTCCTCTCTGCGCAACACGTCTTTAGGCGCAGTCCTGTGGAGCAGAGCGGAGAAAACAGAACTTTTATTCCGCAAAAAACACCGCGTCTGGCGCAGATACCGGGCGCCGCCATGTTCCCCTTCAACTTCAACCTGTACCCCGAGAAGCGCAGAGACGCGGGCGACACCTGCTGAACCGGAGGAGCGAGGCGTTGAAAGCTGCACTCAGGAACTTTTCTGCTCGTCTCCATGGAGATGTTTTGCTTTACCTGGAATATATGCCATAGTATGATATTAAACTTATGTCTGTATGGAAGAAAAAAACAAGTGACTCCACCAGGCCAACAGGGCAGATCTGTGGAGAGGAGAAAAAAAACTGTCATTTAATCAATGAACGATGCAGTTAATGCCATACTGTGGAACATTCAAACTGTCCTGTCCGCCACAGAAAGTTACAGTGTAGCTTTAATAATGACTCAAAATCTGCATCTGACCCTCTCCTCTTTATCCTCTGCTCCTCTGACTCTCTCCTCCTTCATCCTCTGCTGCTCCTCCACGAACCCTCTCCTTCATCCTCTGCTCCTCTGACCCTCTCCTCTTCATCTCTGCTCCTCGGACTCTCTCCTCTTCATCCTCTGCTCCTCTGACCCTCTCCTCTTCATCCTCTGCTCCTCGGACTCTCTCCTCTTCATCCTCTGCCTCCTCGGACTCTCTCATCTCATCCTCTGCTCCTCTGACTCTCTCCTCTTCATCCTCTCCTCCTCTGACCCTCTCCTCCTCTTCATCCTCCGCTCCTCCTCTGACCCTCTCCTCTTCATCCTCTGCTCCTCTGACCCTCTCCTCTTCATCCTCTGCTCCTCGGACTCTTTCCTCTTCATCCTCTGCTCCTCTCCTCTTCATCCTCTGTTCCTCCTCTGACTCCCTCCTCTTCATCCTCTGCTCCTCCTCTGACTCTCTCCTCTTCATCCTCTGCTCCTCCTCTGATCCCTCCTCTTCATCCTCTGCTCCTCTCCTCTTCATCCTCTCCTCCTCTGACTCTCTCCTCTTCATTCTCTGCTCCTCTTACCCTCTCCTCTTCATCCTCTGCTCCTCTGACCCCCTCTCCTCTTCATCCTGTGCTCCATTTGCTTAGAGTGTCTACTTTAATGCCATATTGTGGAACATTCTTGACACAGCAGTAACATCTCTCCCCGGAAACACACTAAAAAGTTACACTGTGCGCCTTTAATGTCTTATTTTCAACCTCCTGCGCCGCTTTATGATCTCAGTCTCTCTAAAATAAGTCATGGTGCTAGAAAAACCAGTCCCTAAAGTCACAAGTCATTGTTTCATTGTTCTTGTCTTTTATCGCGTTACTGGTCCGACCTGTTCTCTGAAAACATGAGTAAACTCTCACACGAGTCAACTGCAGCTCTGCTCAGACCTGCAGGATTACACACTCTGAGAGACGTAAATTAAAAAACGAAGTTATTCTGAGTCGGGAAGTGGATGGACACGAGGGGGCTCGGGCTCTCGTGATGCTGTGGCACGTGCATGCGTGCGGTCGACGTGACAAGGTGAGACGTAATCACGCTTTGAGACAGGTAATAAATAACCAATCAATCAATCAATCAATCAATCAAACGTGAACAACGACGAAGGGTAACACGAGTTTAAGCAGCACTGTTACCTGCTGCTTTTGATAAATCTCAGTTTGGTTTAGCTTAAACCCGGTTTAGTCCCGGTTTAGTCTCGATCCAGTCCTGCTTTAGTCCTGGTTTAACCCTGGTTTTGTCCCGGTTTTAGTCCTGGTCCAGTCCTGGTTTAGTCCTGGTTCAGTCCTGGTTTAATCCTGGTTTAGTCCTGGTCTGGTCCTGGTTTAGTCCTGGTTTAGATCTGGTTTAGTCCTGGTTTAGATCTGGTTTAGTCCTGGTTAGTCCTGGTTTAGATCTGGTTTAATCCTGATTTAGTCCTGGTTTTAGATCTGGTTTAGTCCTGGTTTTAGATCTGGTTTAATCCTGGTTTAGTCCCTGGTTTAATCCTGGTTTAGTCCTGGTTTAGATCTGGTTTAGTCCTGGTTTAGATCTGGTTTAGTCCTGGTTTAGATCAAGTTTTAAGAAGAGACTATAGCACGTGTGTAAAGTGTGTGTAGATTAACTTGGATAATAAGCTGCTTATATTACTTCATGTATGAATTGTACTATACAAATAAACTTGCCTTGCCTAGTTAAATTTGTAGCCTATAGCACAATTCATACAAATTAATTGAAAGTGCATTACAGAATAACATAGACATTAAAATCACAAAACAACAAATAAAAACATAAATAATCACAAATAATCATCATAAAATGAACATTAATAGTGAAGCGTGCAGAATAATATTCTTTCCTTCATATGCACAGCTAAACACAGGTTTGTTAAGGCTTGGATTAGGCTAATTTTAGATATATGACTACATTTATTTTCAAAGTAAAAGTAAAAGTAGTAACAGATTTCAGGTCCCTGTGTTTTACACAGAGATGTGTTTATGATCATTTGTTTTGACAAAACCATCACGACAGTCACAAGTGATACTGAGTCCACTAAATTCTCTACAGCACAGATTGGCCAAGCAGTGTGGCGTGATCACCTGCAGCCAGTGATGGCCAAAGCGGGGCGTCTCATCACGAATCATGAGTCGGGTGCTTGTCTTGACTCCACCGAACCCTGAGACTGACTCACCGAACCCCTAGGGTTCGATTTAATGTATCGTCCTTCTCTGTACTATGATAATGTCTCATCCTGCTCTGTACTATGATAATGTCTCGTCCTGCTGCTCCGTACTATGATAATGTCTCGTCCTGCTCCGTACTATGATAGTGTCTCGTCCTGCTCCGCACCATGATAATGTCTCATCCTGCTCCGCACTATGATAATGTCTCATCCTGCTCCGTACTATGATAATCTCGTCCCTGCTCCGTACTATGATAATGTTCATCCTGCTCCGCACTATGATAATGTCTCGTCCTGCTCCGTACTATGATAATGTTCTCGTCCTGCTCCGCACTATGATAATGTGTCGTCCTGCTCCGCACTATGATAATGTCTCGTCCTGCTCCGCACTATGATAATGTCTCGTCCTCCTGCTCCGCACCATGATAATGTCTAGTCCTGCTCCGTACTATGATAATGTCTCGTCCTGCTCCGCACCATGATAATGGTCTTGTCCTGCTCCGTACTATGAACATGTCTCGTCCTGCTCCGTACTATGATAATGTCTCGTCCTGCTCCGCACCATGATAATGTCTCGTCCTGCTCCGTACTATGATAATGTCTCGTCCTGCTCCATACTATGATAATGTCTCATCCTACTCCGTACTATGATAATGTCTCGTCCTGCTCCGCACCATGATAATGTCTCGTCCTGCTCCGTACTATGATAATGTCTCGTCCTGCTCCGTACTATTATGATAATGTCCTGCTCATCCTGCTCTCCGTCCTATGATAATGTCTCATCCTGCTCCGCACCATGATAGTGTCTCGTCCTGCTCCGCACCATGATAATGTCTCATCCTGCTCCGCACTATGATAATGTCTCATCCTGCTCCGTACTCCGTCTGGTACATTCACAATATTACCCCTGTCAAATTAATTAATTTCTTAATAGACAGATAGATGGATAGATAGAGCAGCACCAGTTCATCTTACAGACACGTCGCCTAATGCTCTTGTTTAACATTAGTTATGAGAAAAACACTGTCATTATCATTCAGCTCGTGCTCATTCAAAGGAAAGTGTCTTGCCCAAGGACACTCGGAGCTGAAACTGAAGCGTTTCCCTGAGCCACAGTCACTGTCATATATCGCTTCTGAAGCACGATATATCACTACAGAGAAATATATCATGATAAACATTAATACTGAAACTACTTTATGGCACGGACACAAATCAGGAAAATCCCAGTAAACACATTTTTAACAGACAGTGTCATTAAAAGGCCTGAGCCACGACTAATCAACAGCAGAATGAACCGAGAATTAGCCACCACAGAAAATTCTACCCTTTGCAACTCAAATATGATCTTATTACAGAAAAATGTAAAAAATCTCCCCATTATTGAAAAGAAATTATACACACGATAAATACTGAGCCCCAAAGTAAAGGTTATGCATCATTGAGACATTATTTATTTGGAAAATGCCCCTCCACATTCCTGAGGCAGAACTACAGGAAGCACGGACAGACCAAATGTGTTTCTTTGCTTTTTTTTTGTGTCTAATTTTGTCTATGGAGTGATTCTTTAGCTCAAATATCTTTATACAAAAAAAGTGGAAGCTGGAAGTAGTTTCTTTTTCTCTGTTGTTGCTGTGTGCAGAGCTGAGCTAGCATGTAAGCTAACGACAGGGGGACAAAGGGACACTTCAGCTCACACACAAAAAATGAATCTCAACATGCGAACTCAGAAACATCTGATTTGTGCCTTGATTTTCTGGTTTGACAGGTACGGCCTACAATCAAATATTTCTGAGAGTAGACTTTTATATTTGCTCTAAAGCCATAGCAGCACATTTTAGATTTAGTGTTTTGAGCTTTTACAGGAGAACAATCTTTATTACTGTCGTTGAAACTCAATCTAAAATTCAGAATGTTGTGACGTCATCTGCATAACCTCTACACCACAGACTGTATCTATAAATGGACAAAACTAACCTGCTAGCCGCCAAATGGGTACGCTTCCAAACTCCTTTGACTCTGGCTCCAATTCACTTTACATTGAAAAAACTGTGGCCCCCTCTCTCTGTAACTGCTGCTATCAGACGTCAATTTTGGTCTTAAAAATGTGCGTTTTAACCTGCTCACATGTTCCTGGGATTTTTATTTTTGCTAATGTGTCTGTAACTCAAGATATGAACATTAATAAGAGACAAATAAGGCATCTTCATTCCCAAGGTCGCTCCTGCTAGCATTAGCAACAGGTCTGATTGACAGTGTTGCTAAGCGCCTACTCCCTCCTAAACCAGCGGTGCGGGCAGGAAGGGGTGTTACCTTCAGCAGGTTCGCTCTGATTGGCTCTTTGGTTGCTATGATACTTACAGTCGGTATTTCCTAATATGCAACTCGGCTCCAAATTGGCCCCTATAACCGCTAGCCTCGATGAGCTCATTTGACTGGAGCCAAATGCTATGAGTGACGTCGCAATCACTTAGCACACTTCTTACACAGTCTAGGCTCTGTAAGAATGGTTATGGTGACAGGCCTAGTCACATGAAATAAAAAAAAAAAGTATAAAAGTAAACGCACACAGTATCTAACTCTCTGCCCTGACTCTGTTGTGTTCCTCAGCTTCAGCTCTGGCCCTCCTCCTCAGACCCGAGCCCCATCTCTGCTCATAACTTCATCTTTGAGCCCAGCGAGGGGCGCTACGTCTACGGTCAGACATTACACTCCAGCACCGTGACAGAATAGTTATCCTGGTCTGTGTCTGCTCTGTTGTGTGGAGTTTGCAGGTTCTCCCTGTGTCTGGGTTCAAACCGACTCATGCACAATAATCGTCCTCAGGTGTAAGCACTTCTGAGTCACACGAAAATTAGTTTTAGGTAGAGAACTAAAATCAAGAGAATATGCAAACTCCATACAGAAATAGTGCAGGAGCCAGGTTCATTTAGATCAAATAATTCTTAGTTTTAGATTTGGGTAAAATAATAGTTTTTATTCAACTAAATCCATAAAACGTCTGAAGAGGTTTTAGAGAGTCATCATGAGTATTTTAGCGACCTCTTCCGGGCCTTATTTCAAACCCTCTTTACAGTTAACGCTGTACAAATGTCTCCGCCCACAAACCTACGTCACCCATGCTCCTTCATGACAATTCTCCATAAATATACAAAAACATGATACAAAAAACCGTACACTACAACTCCACAAACCTGATGTGATGTGCAGTAGCTCAATTAGCGTGACGCAAACTGATTGTGTTGTGATAGCGCTCTGAAGGGGGAAGTGACTTAGTGCAGAGATCACGTTAATACATTTTGGGCGCATATAGTATTTTCAAAAACAATAAAAGTTAACATGGTGATCTAAATATGCCATGTGTTCGCAGTTAATATTCCAGAGAAGTAAAATACTCCTTCTTTAAGTGAGCATTACTTAACAGTGGCACAAGTAGAAAAATGTCCAACCACTGTGCCAGCATGCCTCCAGTCCTCTGCCCCTCCTGAGTGATGACAGTGCCTCCCTCTCTACTGCAGGGGCGTATGGCGGTGGTGCAGGATGCCCTGAGGACCCTCTCGGTGCTGGAGCCTGGAGGAGAAGGGCGGGTGCAGGCTGCAGCAGCTCGTCCCCGCGGCCCAGACAGCGCTCTCAGGTGGCTGTGTGAGGTGACGGTGAAACGCAGGCTTCTATAACGCGAGCACAGGCCAGTGTCTGGGGAACGTGGTGAGCGATGGAAGACAGAGTGGTGAGGAGCACAGGAGTCCAGAATGCTCAGTTTGGGATCAGGAGTGACGGGACCCTTGTGTTTGGGTGAATAAACCATCACATTTACTATTGAGCTCCAGTACAAAGCAAAAAGTCCAACTCATTTTCCATTAGACTCAGAGTTGAGTTAAAGCTACGTTTGCTGAACTTTAAATTAAAGTTTTTGGATAAAGTATCTGGTTATGGACCTTTCCACATAAAAGACGTTGTTCTGTGACTAAAAAATCTTAAAACTATGAATTTTACTTTCGGAAAAGGGCTTTTCAAGTGGGCCAGGTTCAGATGACACACACTGCTTTTTTAGGTGTAGACCATAGACTGTGGACTAAGTGAGTGTGACATCACCCACAGCGTTCGGCTTCAGTCAAATGAAGCTTGTCGAGGTAGAGCAGTTACATGGGCCAATTTGGAGCCGAGCTCCATATTTTTTTTTTTGGAGTTCTGACCGTGAGTAATCATACCTGCCCGCACCACTGATTTAGCAGATTTAGCGTCTGCTGAAACCAGCTAAGCCAGCATAAAATAGCTAAATAAAAACCCCAGCAGGCTAGCCACTAGCATTTTAAGACCAAAATGAATCTGACAGCAGCAGTTACAGAGAGAGGGGACACAGTTTTACAATTTAAAGTGAACTGGAGAATCGATGGAGCCAGAAGTGCGCCCATGATCACGTGTCATTGGAACGGTTAGCAGGTGAGCTATGTTCATTTATATATATACAGTCTATGGGTATAGGCTGACAGTGTTGGGAAAGTAACTAAATACATGGATCAAAAATACGTTCTCTGAATATATAGTCTTAAACTGTATTCCAGTACAGTTTCATAGTGGTGCCTGGCCTGTGGGGCGGCGTTGGCAGGTAGACATAAACACTTACGTTGTGTTTTATAAGTTTACAGATGCATGTATAGATGAGCCCAGTGCTTCCGTGGGCGTATTGCCCCTGGGACTCGTCTCTAGCCTCAAATCCAAAAGCGTTCAACAGAGGCGTTGTTGCAATTTTGATGATGCCAATGAATCGTAAATAAATCGATGTACCGGTAATCAAAATTGACATCAAAGGCCTCTTTCAAAGGTAACTTACTCTTCTCTCTC